>SZWC01012802.1:54928-66951 GCA_023375785.1 Penium margaritaceum | reverse complement strand
TGACCGGGCGTCAGTGCCTGATCAGACGGTGACAACAGTCACAGGTTGTACACACAACGGCAAGGGGTTGGCTAGGAGACAGAAGGCACAGTGTCAGAATGCTTCAATATAGCATATGCAGAGAGAGAGAGAGAGAGAGAGAGAGAGAGAGAGAGAGATGACAAATGACAGGTCCATGGCATAAATATCTGCCGCGGCGCACGGCGGGTGTCGCACGCGGTAGTCCAAAAGCTGTCCTACAACCGGCCCAAAACAACTGTTTTGGCCGTAACTCTGCGCACACATATCCGAATGCTACGCCGTCTGAACCTAGACGTGCAGAATCAAAAGACGGACGCTACGACTAGTCACATGCATGCATCCATTGACAGACACAGGACATACAATGTAAAAACATGCAAATAGTCCTCATGGCCAGTCCGCCGAAAGACGCCTGCAAGACGTAGAAAACAGAGCAAAGAGTCCCGGTGGCATCTGGGGCTCTGGATGTAGCGGGAGGGGCGGTTCGGCCCTCCCACCTCGCTGAAGCGAGGGGTGGTTGCGCACCACCCCTCGCGTCAGCGAGGGCTGGCCGGCGGCCAGCACTTCGCTGGCCGCCGGCCAGCTCGCTGCCGGCCGGCTGGACGGCCGGCGGCCGGCTAAGTGACCGGCCGGCCACCGGCCGGCCAGCCACCAGCCGCCGATCGCGGCCTCAGCCCGATCGGCGGCTGAGAGGCCACGAGGGCCTCGAGGGCGAGGCCTCGTGGCCTCGTGCCCTCGCCCCCCCTCGCCCTCCTTGCAAACGAGCAAGAGAGGACGAGGGATAGGGGGAGCGAGGGTGAGGTGAAATTCGCTGGCACAAAATCGCCAACGTGCCTCGCACGCGATGATCTTGCGACAGAACGACAAAATATGAATCGAAGTTCGTTTACGACGAACTTCGACATAAAACGAACGAAATAACTCGTGCGAACACAGGAGTTCGAGGTAGAAACCCCTGGTTTGGGTCCCTAAACCAGGGGTTTGGTTAAAAACGGAAACGGGCCTCCGGAGACTCGAAATATTCGAGTCTCCCTGCTCTGGGTCGTTGATGACGATTGCCCCTCAGTCTTGCGAAGGGGGTAAACCCCTAAAGCGGACCGAGAACGCCATTCTGCGAACTCCGACGACGACTTCAGAGCAGGAGCTGGAGACTCAGCCCGTTACAGTGGTTCTCTGTGCGAGACGACCCTCGCGACCAAGGGTTCGACGGAAACGGCGGCTACGACATAGATAAAACGCCGCCGGCAGCTGCAAGCAGCAGCAGAAGCGCCAGAAGGGACTACGGCATGAATACTTCACAGATTGAAGCACCATAAAGTGTGTTGCAGACCTGGAAAAAATCCTACTTGTTGGAGCCGCTTCCTTCGAGCCCCTTCACACTTCCAAGGGGCTAGGAGGATTTTTGTGGGGCGGGTTGGGGAGTTCCCACCTCTAAAACCACAAAATCCTCGTCATTTTCAAGGCTCCTTCAAACCTCCTTCATCCCAAAATTGGGACAGCGTCCCTCCCCAAGCTTAGGGGCTCTCACGACCTGAGAGCACCCTAAAAAGAAGGAGGGTGACAACTTGGGGAATTTTGGCGGCTCCCCCAACGCCGCCGGCTCAAGGAGGACGCCGCCAAAGGGCGCAAGACGTGCAAAGAAGACTAAAGAGGATGCCAAGGAAGACAAGAAGACCGGAAGAAGACAAGAAGCCAAAAGAAGGATTGGAGGAATTGCTAGGAATTGTGTAATTCCTCTCCTATTGTTTGTCCTAGCTTTGTGAGCGGTACTCACACTTCTTGTCAATTCCTTGTATTGTAATTTTCTGTTTTCCTAGGTATTAGTGCTTGCCAATCGCCGTGAGTCACGGCTTAGGAAGTCTAGTTCCAAAATCCACGACCTTGTGCCAACGTGGCGGCCTAGGAAAGTAGAGATTAAATTTATAATTGCCTCACCGATCGTGAGAGCGTGACTTTAGGAGGCGATTCCTCCTCAAAGTTGTGGGGTGATCCTCACAGTGGTCTTCACGTGCTAGTTGCACGAGCGACGAGATGGCAAGTGCTGGACCGTCTAGGACCAACAAGGGCAAGGTGGTGACGGCCTCACCACGAGCTTTCGGCGGACTCCAAGTTTTGGGAGCCGCCGCAGCGAGCACGGTTGCCAACCCAAAGGCAACCGTACCGCCAAGGGCAACCCTACCGCCGAAGGCAACCGACGCCAACCTCGGCGATACCGAGCAGCGTGCGGAGGCGAAAAGGGTGCTTGACGAGCACGTCGACGCGCAAGTGGGCGACCCCCACGCGACGGATGATGCCATGGAGGAGGATCTCCCGGGGGGATACCCGAACGAAGAGCACGACGTCAACGATGGCAAAGGCGACGAGGATTGCGACCATCGCCATTGTCCTACGACAAACTCGAGCCGATTGCTCAAGAAGGGCAAGACGCTCGCCGCATCGCCTGAAGCCGCCGACGGTAGTGAGACTGCCAAAAGCAGCAAGGGCGTTGAATGCAGCCACACGGGAAGTTCCCACGAGAACGAGCCGGACGACGTCGCCGCGAAGGCAATTCGCGATGACCGTCGTAGGCTCGCGAAGTTTGCTGCCGAGGCCGCAGGCCGACTCAAGATCACCACCGGTGGTGGAGATACGGCACCACTCGGAGGAATGGGGGCAGACCCTCCTTCCTACGATGCGGCCGCAATGGGGCAAGGCAGCGCCCACTCGAGCGTTGTCGCCGACGACAGTCTCCTCCGAAAGGTGAGACTCCTTGGAGGCGTGTACGCGAACCGTACCCTCTTGTAGTGGGTAAGGGTGCACGAACATTGCGAGGCCCTGGAGGCTATCGTCGATACTCTGACGATATCAGAGCTCAAGTTCGCGTTCGCCAACCTGCTGGCCCACGTCGGGCAGAGCATCACGGACCTTGATCGTGATCGCCAGCTGCAGCGCCTCGCCGCTCATGAGGCAAGCCACCAATGCAACGACCTCGACAAGGCGTTGCAGAGCATGACCCAGGTGCGGATGCAACAGTAAGTGCAGCGTACCGCAGCTGCGGAGGCAACTGCCGGCGGCAGCGACGACTTGCCTACCTCGACGACTTCGGGGTCGGTCATGAACACGTCCTTCCTCCACAGTGTGGAGATGTTCCGGAAGGGCGTGAAGCTGACCGACTGGTTGAACCGCATGGAGCACGTCCTACGTGTCCACAAGGCTCCACTCGGTCAGTGGGGCGACCTTGCCACGACGCGGCTTGAAGACAAACTCTTCAAGTATGTGGTCAAGGAGTGGACTGCGCAGCAGCCGCACCTCGAGTGGCAGCCCATGCCGTGGGAGGCCTTCTCCGCGATCATGCACAAGAAGTGCACCCAACGTGAGGAGGCGTAGCGCGCCTTCCACAAGATCAAGGACTTGAGGCAGCTGGGCAGCTCGCTCGAATCCTACTTGAGCGAGTTCACCGCACTCGTGGAGGAAGCCAAAAGCTTCACCGAGGGCGATGGCACTCAGACGTTCAAGTACCCGGAGTCCATGCTGCTGGAGTACTTGCGTGATGGTCTCACCAGTGAGAAGCTGAAGGACAAGACCACCACGATAGCCACTGGCCAAGCTTGGACAAGCTGGAGGGCGTTGCGCGACTACATGAGCGAAGTGTACTCGGCGAACCCGAAGCACTACTCTGATGCACGGCCAAACGCGCGTGCACAGCAGGGTCGCGACATGCGCGTGGACGTTGCAGGGGCTAGTGGGTCAGCTGGACAGCGAGGCGGGGCCAAGGGCAAGCAGCCTACAAACCCTCCAGCCAAGAAGGTTGGTGGACACAAGGGTCCCAACAACAAGCACAGCCGCGAGAATGACAAGCTGCAGGCGGCGCGTGAGCGTCGTAACGCAGCCTTCCGCAAAGGGCTCTGCCACAATTGCATGCAGCCGGGCCACTTTAGGGCTTGTTGCCCTGAGGCTGCTGGTAGTCAAGAGGCCGTAGCGCTAGCTGCAGCAGCAGTACCTCGTGGGGATGGTGCAGGAGGAGGCCGCGGACAAGGCCGTGGACAGGGTCGCGGTCGCGGCAATGGGCCCGGCCGTGGTAACGGACAGGGCCGTGGGGCGGGTTTTCCCCACCCCTGAGTGACGTCAATGGGGACCACTCAGGGGTAAAACTGGATCACGAGTATGAGTTCATGTTTTCAGACGAGGATGTGAAACAATTTGAGATTTTGACGAGTTCAAATTTCTCTGTTGTTTTCTCCCCTCTCATTGAACCTCATTTTGCACTTGCTGATCGACATTGCCCACTAAATCTTGCATCACCAGACGAGATGCATGACCGAACCTGCTTTGTGGTGGCGACACCAACCACTGTGCAAGAGTTTTGTAACACCGTGATTGAAGCAAACGCCCTCAAAGCGATGAGTTCAATCACATTCGCAGTACCTTTAGTCGACGATGTCGACCCAGTGAAATTTAAACATTGGAAGGTGCTCGCCGAATTCACACGTGCCCACAAGATGTGGACTCGAGTGGGTGAATCATGGGAGTTGCGACGCCCGTCGTACAGATTCCGTGTTTATCACAAACTCAGCTTACCGTCGTCGAGTCTGTTCACTCGGAAGAGTGGAGGCAACATGACGATGCAGTTCAAAGGACACCTAGCTGGTGCTCCCGTGAACGTACTTGCTGACACTGGAGGGGATGACTCTTTTGTTAGCCTTGGCTTTACCCGACAGGTTGGCCTGAAGTACGAGCCATCGAATGGCGCAGTTGTTGTCGGTGACAACCGTACGATACCCGTGATCGGTACTTGTAAAGCAAAAATCTGTATCCAAGGGTACACACAGAGTGTCACATTGAAGGTACTCAACCTTCTTAACCCGTTTGACGTGGTGTTGGGCGATCCCTGGCTCCGTGAAAACAAGGCTCTAATATGCTTTGAATCAAAGCGTTTGATCCTTTGAAAAGGACAACGCCGCTTTACAATGATTCCGAGTACGGTATTATCACCGACCCGACTCAAACTCCATGCCAGCTCATCTGTAATGCAGGTCAAGAGACGTATTCAACGAGGTTGTCGATACTTCTTGGCTCAGCTGCAGAAAGTGGAGGACGACGTGACGGAAGACATGCCACAAGAGATCAGATCTCTATTGGCGGAGTTCTCGGATGTATTCCAAGACCCACCGGCTGGGCTTCCACCAGAAAGACACATGGGCTACACGATTCCGCTGCAACCGGAGGCAACTCCTCCGTTCAGACCCATGTATCACCTTAATCCAGCAGAAAGGCAAGAGGCCGAGTGCCAAATCGAAGAGTACCTTGCAAAAGGATGGATCGAGCCAAGTAGCTCGCCGTACGGTGCGCCGATCCTTTTTGTGAACAGAAAGGACGGTGGTTTACGCATGTGCGTTGATTACCGGGCGTTGAACAAGCCGACGGTGAAAAATCGATTCCCCTTACCGCAGATTGAGGACCTTTTTGACCAACTCCAAGGCGCAAAAGTATTTTCGTCCTTGGATTTGTCTCAAGGGTACCATCAAATCCGCATCACGGAAGATGATGTGCCCAAAACCGCGTTTCGAATGCACATGGGACACTATCAGTTCCGAGTGTTATGCTATGGGCTTACAAATGCCCCGGCAACCTTCCAAGGAGAAATGAACCGAACGTTCGCCAAGCAACTCGGACAGTTTGTCTTGGTTTACCTGGATGACATCCTGGTTTTCTCCAAATCAATGGAAGAGCACATAGAACATCTGCGTGAAGTTCTCGTAATCCTTCAGGAACAGAAATTCTATGCAAAAGTGAGCAAGTACAAGTTTGCACAAGATGAGCTCGAATACCTTGGACACATCATCGGCAAGGACGGCATCCGCATCGACCTACGAAAAGTCCAAGCCGTTGTCGACTGGCCACGCCCCGAAAATGTTGGGCAGATCCGGTCTTTCCTCGGCCTTGCAAACTACTTTCAATGGTTTACGCAAGGGTATTCGACCCTGGTAGCACCGCTAACTAGGCTCACGCGAAAAGATGTGCGTTGGGAATGGACATCTGATTGCAAGAACGCTTTTCTTAAAGTCAAAGAGCTTCTCTCCACGGCGCCCGTCCTAGCTCTTCCAGATCCATCGCAACCGTGGGAGGTTCGATGTGATGCGTCGGTAGATGGACCTGGAGCCGTCCTCTTGCAGAACGGTCACCCAGTTGCGTATGAGAGCCGGAAGCTCATACCCGCGGAAACGCGGTACACGACTCGGGATCAAGAGCTCCTTGCAGTAGTACACGCTTTCAAGATGTGGCTTTGCTACCTTGAGGGTACTGAAGGGGGTGTGACGGTCGTGACCGACCATAACCCATTGGTGTTTTTCCAAACGCAACCGAACCTGTCAAGACGATAGGCGCGTTGGAGCGAATACCTGAGTCGATTCTCGTTCACATGGGAATATCGGCCTGAACGCATCAATGTGGCCGATCCACTAAGCCGACAGCCTGTGGAAATTAAAGTAACCACCGAGGTCAGTGGGTGTTTTATGGCCATTGCAACAGCAACCGTACAACCACCAGATCCCCCTGCACCTCTGCGTCAACCACCACGAGAGATTATCCATTACAACGGTTTTGTAAACAGAATCTTGATGGGATACTGTGTGTGGATTCTTCGTTTCAAGACTGTCAAAATATGGACAAGTACGGCTTGGTGGAGGCCGCAGGAATCTTCTGGCATGGAGAACAAGTTGTTGTGCCAAACTCGGGAGACCTTCGAGCAAAGGTTATCTCCCAGTTCCACGACCCGTCGGTCGCAGGTCACGTGGGACCCCGAAAGGCCGGACAGGCACTCTCGGACTACTATTGGTGGCCAGGGTGGAGTGTCGATGTCCGTAAGTATTGCATGACATGCGACCCATGTCTTCGGAATAAGGCTAGTAACAAGAAGCCTGCTGGACTCCTCCAGTAGCTTCCCATTCCTGGGACTCCATGGGAGTGCGTCAGCATGGACTTCATTACTGGTCTTTCGGACACGGCCCGTGGCCATGATGCAATACTAGTGGCTGTGGATCTTTTGACAAAGATGACACACTTCATACCTACAACCACTGACGTGAACGCAGAGGAGACCGCTCGTCTCTTCTTTGAGGGTGTCGTAAAGTACCACGGCTTGCCGTTGCGCATTATCTCCGATCGAGATTGAAAGTTTGCTAGTAAGTTCTGGCAAAAGATGCACGAGTACTTCAAAAGCGAGTCGCAAATGTCGACAGCGTTTCACCCTCAAACGGATGGACAAACAGAGCGCATGAATCGCACTCTGGAGCAGATGCTCCGCATGTACGTGGACCCTGCCATGCATGATTGGGACGAATTCCTAGCACCGGCAGAGTTTGCGGTGAACAACTCGGTGAACGAGTCCACACAGTTCACACCGTTGGTGTTGAACAGTGGTCGGCATCCAGTGGTACCCTCTTCATTAGTGAAGAGTGGGAGTACAGGAGGGCAGGTACCTTCCGCTCAAGCCTTTGCCGAGCGCATCGACTCCTTGTTACAGGAGGCGAAGGGACACCTTCAAGCAGCTCGGTAGCGACAAAAGGCATATGCCGACAAAGGTCGCCGGGAGGTCTCGTTTGACATTGGTGACAAAGTGGTGCTTAGCACTAAAAAGCTTCAGCTGAAGTTGCCAGGGGCAAGAAAACTTCTACCGAAGTGGATTGGGCCGTTTCCCATTGTGGCACGCATCCGGCCAGTGGCATACCGATTGCTACTTCCGCCGAGTATGAAGATATATGACGTTTTTCATGTGAGCCTGCTGGCTCCATACACGGTACAAGGAACCGTTCAGCCACCGCCAGCAGTCCTGGCTGCCGACGGCCAATACGAGGTCCTTCGCCTACTCCAGCACCGAGAGCGTACTCTTCGGCCGCGCGTTGTCAGGGAGTACCTCGTTCATTGGGCCGGTTGTGGACCTGAACATAATTCATGGGAGCCCGGATCTCGGTTACCCACAGGGGTGGTCAACGAGTACTGGAGCGAGCTTGCAGCTCGCACAGATCGACGCGTAGCAGGAGGTGCCACCTGAACATGGGAAAAGTGAACAACATTCCCACAGGGCAGCATTCATGGAAAGCGACCATAGGAGGCTAGGGACGCCCAACATGGTTGTCGAGCGGACGCTCCAACCTAAAGGGGGGAGGCCGCTAGCCGTGCTGACCTACAAGCTGCAGCTTAGGTCTAAGTACCATGCACGTGTTCATGTTTAGCTGGTGATTGACATTATTAATTTTCTTTCACAATGTTAATGACTCACTCACTGACAATCCTACTTGTTGTTCATGAACCGGGACGGTTCATAATAAGTGGGGAGGAATGTAGCGGGAGGGCCGGTTCGGCCCTCCCACCTCGCTGAAGCGAGGGGTGGTTGCGCACCACCCCTCGCGTCAGCAAGGGCTGAGCCGGCGGCCAGCACTTCGCTGGCTGCCGGCCAGCTCGCCGTCGGCCGGCTGGACGGCCGGCGGCCGGCCAAGTGACCGGCCCGCCATCGGCCGGCCAGCCACCAGCCGCCGATCGCGGCCTAAGCCCGATCGGCGGCTGAGAGGCCACGAGGGCCTCGAGGGCGAGGCCTCGTGGCCTCGTGCCCTCGCCCCCCCTCGCCCTCCTTGGAAACGAGCAAGAGAGGACGAGGGATAGGGGGAGCGAGGGTGAGGTAAAATTCGCTGGCGCGAAATCGCGAGCGTGCCTCGCACGCAACGATTTTACGCCAGAGGGACAAAATGTGAATCGAAGTTTGTTTACGACGAACTTCAATATAAAATGAACAAAATAACTCGTGCGAACACTTGAGTTTGAGGTAAAAGCCCCCGGTTTGGGTCCCAAAACCAGGGGTTTCGTTAAAAACGGAAATGGGCCTCCGGAGACTCGAAATATTCGAGTCTCCCTGCTCTGGGTCGTTGATGACGATTACCCCTCAGTCTTGCGAAGGGGGTAAGCCCCTAACGCGGGCTGAGAACGCCATTCTGCAAACTCCGACGATGAGTTTAGAACAGGAGCTGGAGACTCAGCCCGTTATACTGGAACAGTGGTCGGTCAGCTCCAAGCTGGTAGTACGCCGCCTGTCGTCGCGCCGGTGTCACCAGGGCCGCCTACCTCAGGGATCTGCACGAGTATGGACACGGCCGAGTGGTCACAGTAAACTGTACAGGAACGGCACAAAGCACAACACTCCCCCATGACCCGATGGTACGCATGTCCATACGCGTGCAGCACTGGTACAACCACAAAAGTGGGTGACACAGACAGATGAGATGCAGACGCACATCCCACACTCGACCACCCTCATGCACGGGGCGAAGCCCAACAGAACTCTGGCCACCAGGAACGTTCTGTGGGCAAGTGCCTTCATCAAGAAATCAGCACGCTGCAAGTCAGTGCCAACCCACATGATGGAGAACAGGCGTCGCTCCACCGGATCACGAACGAAGTGATGCTCAACTGCAATGTGCTTTGTGCGAGCATGAAAAACACCAGAGTTCTCCGCAATGGCNAAGCAGAGTCCAAGATACGGCGTGGAGACCACATAATGTACCACTCGCACAGCCGCGTGAAGAGCTCTCGCACGTGGAGCCTGCGAGAACCGAGCGAGGAGGTTGACGGTGAAGGCGATGTGAGGACGCGTGGTAGTGGCCAAGTATATCAGAGATCCGATGAGACGGAGGTATAAGGTCACTTCCACTGTCTCTCCTAGCTGTGTAGGGTCATCCACCTTCACGGCATCCTGCCCATCAGGTGTGAGGGGTGTGGAAGCGGTGGGCAGTGCACCAAGGAGATCGTGAAACGCTCCCCCACGACTCGTGCGTATCGGGCCTCATGCAGCAATTGTGTCCTATGTCTGCGATCTCGCACAATCTCCATACCAAGAATTCCCGATGCAGGACCGAGGTCCTTCATCCTGTAGGCAGTCTACGGGACAGCCTTGGCCTCCTTCACGGCCTCTAGGGATGGAGACGCAATCAGAAGGTCATCAACATAGACCAGGATGGCGGTGAAGCGCTCGGGTGTCGGTAGGATGAAGAGCGAGGGGTCTGCCTCGCTCTGTATGTATCCTGCGTGAGTCAAGGTGCCAGTGATCTCCCGGTTCCAACACCGTGGAGACTGCTTGAGGCCGTACAAGGACTTGCGCAAGCGCCAGACCTTGTCACCATCCTCAAATCCTGGTGGCTGAGCCACGTAGATCTCCTCATCTAGAGAGCCATGGAGGAACACGTTGTTCATATCCATCTGGTGCAGTTCCCAGTCATGCTCAGCCACTACACCAAACAGAGCTCGAGTTGAGGTCATGCGGCCGACAGGGGCAAAGGTGTCGGTGTAATCAACTCCCTCGATCTGAGAGTACCCCTTGACGACCAAGCGGGCCTTGTAGCATTCTAGTGAGCCATGCGGCTTCACCTTCTTGCGAAAGACCCACTTGACCTAAATTGCCTTCCTCCGAGGGGGAAGGTGGACCAGCTCGTAGACTCTGTGCTCTCGGATAGCGCAAAGCTCATCCTCGCAAGCAGCTCGCCAGGCATCAGCATCCTGCGATGAGAAAGCCTTCTTCAATGTGCCCAGGTCAGGCGCCATAGAGGGGGAACCTTACGTGGCAAGTGCACACGCCTCAGTGTCAGGCCTGATGGCCACGAGATCAGCTACTGCGTCACAGGCGATATGGATCTCGCGAGTGACCAGGTCGTGCCCTACGGGGCACGCTGGATGTACCTCTGAAAGCTTAGTGTGGACACTCACGCCTAAGGCCTTTGTGCATGGATCACCGCTCGCGATGCTGCGAGAGGAACGCCTGGGTCCGGGACCCGACGCTCGCTGAGCTGCGGAATCAAGAGGTCGAAGGCGGCCACCGGGCTCACGGGAGTAACCGGAGGTCGAGGGGTGCACCTCAGGCTCAGGAACCGGTACGACCACAGGGATAGGTACGACCACAGCTGGTGAGGGCTGAGACGAGGCAACCAGAGATGCCGTACGAGGAGATGCATGTGTGGGGGACACAGAGCTGGGTGTGACAGCAGGCAAGGCTGGCCCGGACACTGGGACAGGAGTGTCAGCCAACGTAGGGACAGGAGTGGGCTGGACTGGGTTAGACGCTGGAGCAAGGGTGCCAGTAGACACAAGTGATGGTGCAGGAGGAGGCGTGAGAGCAGCGGTACCTGTGGGGTGTGAAACAGCCTGAACGGGCGGGATCTCTGGACAAACGACAATGATAGCCGGATCATCAAGTGCTGGAGACCAAAAGGGGACTCGAGCAGATACATCAGCCTGACAAGGAATGGTCGGTGGCGGAGAAGTCTCCCCCATCCGCCGAGGATCATCACAGGAAGGGACATGAGGTGCAGAGAGGGCTGTGATCGAAGTCAGATCACGGTATGTGAGTGACTAAAAAAACAGCGCGTCACGGGACTCAATGACACGACGGCAAGTGAGGTCCCAAAAGTGCCAGGCCTCCAACCGCGGGGAGATGCCGATGAAGGCACACAAGCGACCCCGAGGGAAGACCTTGGACCCCTGCTGGTCCTCGGTGTACCACACGGAGGCCAGGGAACCCTAGACGCGAGCGAGACAAAGATCAGCACGGTGACCAAACCAGAGCTCGTACGGTGTAACATGATCCGGAAGCGGACCATGCAAGAGGCGGCTCTAAACCCAAGTCATGTAGGCGAAGCCCTCGAAGGCAAAGGAATCCGGGAGACCGCACTCAGATCGCATGGCGCGAACCGCATCCTCCATGGTGCGGTTCCAGCGCTCAGATACACCATTCTGCTGTGGGGTAGCAGGAGCGGAGACCTGGTGAAAAATGCCGTGCTCAGCAAAGAAGGAGTCCATTGCACCAAGGAACTCGCCGCCGAGATCCGAGCGAAAAGTGTGTAGCGTGTGGCGAGACTGACGCTCAGCCATCACAAGCCAGAGCCGAACCGCAAGGGCGGCGTCGCTCTTCTGACGCAGACTGTAGACCCACCGCATCCGGGTGAAGTCATCAGTCAGTGTCAGGACATACTGGCCCCTCTCTA
>SZWC01012802.1:7414-54790 GCA_023375785.1 Penium margaritaceum | reverse complement strand
AAATGCCGTGCTCAGCAAAGAAGGAGTCCATTGCACCAAGGAACTCGCCGCCGAGATCCGAGCGAAAAGTGTGTAGCGTGTGGCGAGACTGACGCTCAGCCATCACAAGCCAGAGCCGAACCGCAAGGGCGGCGTCGCTCTTCTGACGCAGACTGTAGACCCACCGCATCCGGGTGAAGTCATCAGTCAGTGTCAGGACATACTGGCCCCTCTCTAATAGGGACTCGACCAAGAGAGGACCGAGCAGGTCCGAGTGGACCAACTCAAGAGGCCAAAGTGCTCGGGAATGCGAATCAGGGTAAGTGCACTGGTGCATCTTCCCCTGAGCGCAAAAAAGACAGTCGGTCTTGGGTGGCTTCTCGAAAGAAGCCACGTCAAGACCACGTCAAGTACCACAAAGTCACTACGATGACACGTCATGTGATGGGTGGCACCGGAATTGATGATCCAAGTGCCACCGGAGTTACGACTGGTGGACGTTACTGTATAACGAGCAATGGAACACTCAGCATCAGAGGGACGCTGAGCCGTCAGTGGGAAGGTACGACGTACATCATGAAGGTGAGACTCATGAATCCAGTCAGTGCAGTCAGGCCCATCATCATCACATGCGGACTGTGCTCCCTCACACGTGTCATCACGAGTCACGAGGACGGACGAAAAAGCAGTCTGTGACCCACTCGACGATGACAGCACACTCGCACCTCCCTGAAAGCGAAGCACCAGAAGATGACGAAGCTCGGCGATGGTGCAGTCACGTGGGTCTGGATCACTGCTGCTCGCAGGTGAGGACGTAGGAATAGCTACAGACGTGGTTGTCGCACGTCCAGAGGAGTGTGCGGGTGACGTGCCAGACGCGGTGCGAGAAGCATGGGCAGCCTGAAGCCCACGAGCGATGCGCGCCCAGTCAAGCGGCTGTTGGCACTCGGTGTAGCGATGGGCTCCTCCACAGTTATAGCAGTGCACGGAACGGCCACTGCTACCACTGGATGAAGGCTGCTGCTGACCTGATCCGCGCCTCCTATTCTTCTTCTTCCCTTGGGCAGCTGCTGCAACACGGTGCGTCTGCGTGGGTGTAGACAGGGTTGAAGAGGAGGAGGAAGATGAGATACTGATGGAGGTGGATGAGGGTGACTGCACGATGGAAAATGGTGAAGATGCGATGACTGCGGCAGCGAGGGAAGTCTCCTGATGCGCTACTGCTGCCTCGCGGACCGATGTCACCTAGAGGAAAAGCTGATGCGCCTGGGGGATCAGCTGCAGAATGGCTGAGAAAGGCTCGAGGACAGCGTCGCTGTACCGTGTGAAGATGTCGGTGTACTCGAGGCAAACTCCGAGCATGATCGTCCCAAGTGCCCACTGCTGTGTGCCCCCTGAGGTCCCCAGACGCGTGTAGATACGCATGGCGCATCACCAGTAATCCGCCGCAGGCTCCATTGGCCCCTGACGGAGTGAGTGGAAAGCACGAATGTGTGACGCACGCGTGGCGTACGTCTCTATGGCCAGTAGGGACAACGCCAGATCCCAGCCTCCACGAGGACCGGCTCCGGTGCCTGTGCCAGCCTCGCCGAGGAAGGGGCGGAAGTCGACGACAGTCTTGCGTGGCATGGCATAGAGAAGTCCGCGCATGGCCCGGGCTGCTGACAACGCCTGTGCTGGATCAATAGACTAGTATGGGCTGTGGTAGTAAGGCCACACTCCCACGGAAACGGCCCACACCTGAAACAGGATGTCCCAACTGTCGAAGCCATCCTCACTGATGTACCATGGAGGTGGTGCCTCAAAGTCCTTTGGCTTCGGCTCCGTGGGGAGAGCAACCGCAGGCTGAGGAGGGCGAGAGACGGGAAAAACTCCTGGGAGAGGGTGATCACTGGGGAAGTCAGGTGACGGTCGTATTGGGGACACGGGTGGAGGTCGGGTATCCGTCTACAGCTGGCGGAGGCGCTCCTGTAAAAGATGAATCTCTTGCTCCTGGGAGTCATCCTCGAAGCCTGGCATGAATGGCTCGTCATCAAGGAGGTCAGCAGGTGGTGGAGAAACCATAGTAGGAGGTGAAGCAGGCGGAGCACCTGTCACGTGCACCTGGGCCGAGTGCTGGGTAGAGGCCGCAACGCCGGCAGCTATCTGAGAAATCTGCAAAGGAGCCATGGACTGAGCAAGCTGGAGCTCAGTCAGCGTGCGGATCGCGTCAGTCTGCTCTCGCTGCAGATGACGCAGCTCATCCTACTAGCTGCGTAGGTCCGCAATGGCCTGCGAGCGAGGGCTCTATACCCTTGAAAAGAGGAGGAGGGATCACCTGGCCCCTTGTCGTTGTCGTCGGGCGAACTCATGTCGCCGCTCACCATGGGACGACAGGTCAAGTTTGTCGGATTTCAAAACCGTCTGCGTTTATTGAGGAGTTGAAACGGTGGCAAATTTTGACTTTCCGGGTGAAATTTGGGCTAAGTGTAATGCTGACGTCAGCAAGTGGTTGCTGACGTCAGCACGACCTCATGACATCAGCAATCAACAATACAGACGTCAGCTCCTCCCCTCCTTCCTTTTTTTTGTCACGATTCTGCGCGAGTGTGGAACCGCTTTGCGGTGGCGCACGGTAGCTCCGCGGAAGCTGCATAGTAGCTTCCGCCCAGCTGCTGCTGCAGCTTTGCTGTCAGGTGCAGCACTAGCTGCGTAGCTGCGTGTGCAGCAGTGGTAGCAGCGGTTGCGCTGCTGCTGCTGCTGCTACGCGCTGCAGCTACTGCTGCGCGCTACAGTTGCTGCTGGCTGCCGCCGCCGCGCGCTGCGTTGTTGCCACTACTGCTCTGCTGCTATTACTACTGCCGCTGCTGCTCTGCTGTGGCCGCCGCGACTGCCGCTGCTGCTGCTGTGCTGCTGCCGCCACTGCCACTGCTGCTGCTGACGCTACAGCTACGCTTCTGCTGCCGCCACTACTGCCACGCTGCTGCTGCGGCCGCTGCTGCTACGCTGCTGCTGCCGCCGCCTCTGCTGCTGCTGCTCAGCTGCTGTGGCTCTTGGAGGGTGGCTGCACGCACTGCAGCCACCACGCACCTCTGCGTGACGGTACACGCCGCTGCTGCTTCCTCTGCAGCTGCGATCTCACGTGGTGGGTGGAGTGCGTCGACGGCAACCGGCCGTCTCCAACAGACCCCAGGAACTCTGCTGAAGCGGTGACTCTCACTGCTGCTGCTCTGCTGCGTCTGTGCTGTGCAGCTCAGTGAGAACTGTCTCACTGCTCTGATACCATAAGAAAGTGCATAGCAGCTTCCTAGCAACACAGGTGCTGACCGGGCGTCAGTTCCTGATCAGTCGGTGACGACAGTCACAGGTCGTACACACAACGGCAAGGGTTTGGCTAGGGGACACAAGGCATAGTGTCAGAATGCTTCAATATAGCATATGCAGAGAGAGATGACAAATGACAGGTCCATGGCATAAATACCTGCCGCGGCGCACGGTGGGTGTCGCACGCGGTTGTCCAAAAGCTGTCCTAAAACCGGCCCAAAACAACTGTTTTGGCTGTAACTCTGCGCACACATGTCCAAATGCTACGCCGTCTGAACCTAGATGTGCAGAATGAAAAGACGGATGCTACGACTGGTCACATGCATGCATCCATTGACAGATATAGGACATACAATGTAAAAACATGCAAATAGGCCTCATGGCCAGTCCGCCGAAAGACGCCTGCAAGACGTAGAAATCACAGCAAAGAGTCCCGGTGGTATCTGGGGCTCTGGAACAGTGGTGGGTCAGCTCCAATCTGGTAGTCCGCCGCCTGTCGTCGCGCCGGTGTCACCAGGGCCGCCGTCCTCAGGGATCTGCACGAGTATGGACACGGCCGAGTGGTCACAGTAAACTGTACAGGAACGGCACAAAGCGCAACACCCACGACGGTTGAAAATCCTTCGTGGGTTATGTGGGAGTCACACCCACCAACCCTCACCCTTAAGGGTACCTTTGCCACAGGTCGTAACCCTATGGCTGGGGGGATCATAACCAGTTTTTACACTAAGCCCTGAAGTACCCATCCCCCCGAGGTGTTTGATTTGTTGAGCCTGATTTTTTCAGCGTTGGGTGGATTGCGAGGTAAGGAGGGTTTGATTTTTTGTTGATATTACAGATGTGTGGTGATTGAGTGAGCTGGTGGATCATAATGTCAGTTGCCTTTTTGTCTTTGTTGTGATGTAGTCATAGTAGATGGAGGTTTAGTTGTTCTTCAAACAATTTGATGATTGAGTTTGCCACGAGGGTGGTGGGGTTTCTTAGGTTTTTTTTCTCCTTGAATGAGATTTGACATCGGTATGTCCAGATTTCTTGGAATGTTATTGCCTGAAGTGTCTGCCACCAGTGGAAAAGTGGGTGTTGATCGTGAAAGATGAAATTGGTGTCTGAAGTGTGTTCACAGATGAGCAAAAAACTCTCTTGAAGTTTGATCGAGATTTGATGGATTTTTGGGCATAGTTCAAAGGCGTGTTGGATCGTTTCTTCGAATGAGGGTACATAGAGGGCACAGGACTTTGAAGGGTGGTGGGAAGAACCTCAGGCGGATTCTTACTTGAATGCTTTGCAAGATGATTTTAACAGCAGTGTCTTTTTGTTTCGTGGTGAGAGTTGGGATGTGGAGAGTAGATTTAAGGGCTGTTTTAAGGAAGGGGGGTGTAGCTTCTTCTGTCCATTTGTCTTGATAAGTGACCTCTTTGAGATGACTTTGGATCAGTGTGTTGTAGACTTCCGACAGTTTGGGTTTCTTTGAGGGAGAGAGTCTCCAGGATGGAATGGTCGTATTATTGCAGCATCCGACAAAGGTGTTGTTTTGTGTGTACTGGTGTCCAGATGCTGAGATCAAGGTACATATCCCATTGCACGTGATGCATGGATCCCCTGCACTGTTTCCACGCACCCTACCCACTTTTGGGTCGAGTTTGGTGATGGGGTGTGACGAGGTTCCAAACGTGTCCACAGACCTGTAGTCATAATTTTGATCGTCCCCGAGTAACAAAACGTACTCCTGAGTTTCGGACGCTGGGCCATGATTCTGGCTAGGTCCCTAAGTAACAGCCTACACTACGGGATCCGGTGGATGATCCATTTGATCAGGTGGATTATCTACCGGATGCCTCAGGAGGCCTTCCGGAGCAATTTCTCCGGATGGTATTTTTGCTACTTGGTCCGGTCGATTATCCACTGGATTTCGAGTCGCACCCGGCTCCCAGAGCCGCTGCGCACACCCCAACTTTGGAAGGCCATATCTCCCTCCATACTTTTCCAATTATGGGCAAACAACTTCCACCGGATTCAGCGACTCTTCAAATTTACGGGGCAATCATCCATTTTAGGATCCGAGCAATCTTGGAGTCACCAGATCCGCCGGCACGGAGTTTCCACTTTTTGGCGGCTTGTCGGTGCCTCCCGGCGCCGCAGTTGGGCATGCGGAGGGGCAATTTTTCAACAGGTCTCACTGTTGAGCACTCTGGTCACTCTGCCATAGTGACAAACCTTGACAAACATGCCATCTTGCTTCTTGCCTCCATTTTTGATGAAATCTATCATGTGTCTCATTGCATTCTCTCTGTTTCTTATCCCTCTCTGTCTTCTTTGTGTTTCTCAGTGTAGAGTGTTCTCTCCCTTGAGCACTAGCTCTTGTTCCATCGCCCCCTTTGCCAGGTGAGCTTAAGCGCTTTTTCCAAGCTCATTTGAAATCAGCCAGCCCGTAGTCTTGATGCCACTTCCTTTGAGAAGCCACCTAAAACCGATTGTCTTTTTTGCACCTAGGGTAAGATGCATCACTGCTCTTACACTGACTCCTCGTTTGGAGCACTGCGTTCACTAGAGTTGGTCCACTTGGACCTACTTGGTCCTCTCCCATTTGAGTCCTTCTCAGGTCGGGGTTGATGTGTCATCACCCTGACCGATGACTTCTCTTGGACACGGTGGGTGTATAGCCTCCGCCACAAGAGTGATGCCGTGCTCGCGGTCCGCCTGTGGCTGGTGATGGCTGAGCGTCATTATTTTCATACCTTTCACACATTTTGCTCAGATTGTGGTGGCCAGTTGTTATGCAAGATGGATGCCTAGTTTGCTGAGCACGATATCTTTCACTTTCTCTTCACCCCTGCTACATCACAGCAGAACAGTGTGTCCGAGCATTGGAACGACACCATGGAGGATGCGGTTCGTGGTATGCGATCTGAGTGCGGAGTTTTGGAGTCCTCTGCCTTTTGGGGATTTTCATACATGACGTAGGTCTAGAACCGCTTGTTGCATGGCCTACATCCGGACCATGTAACGTCGTATGAATTCTGGTTTGGCCATCGTAGAGATCTCTGTCTCTCTCACGTTTGGGGATCCCTCACCTTCATCTGGTACACTTACGACTCATAGGGTCCAAGGTCTCACCTTGGGGACGCATGTGTACCTACGTCGGCATCTATCCACGGTCAAAGGCCTTGAATTTTTAGGATCCTCCTTGCCATCGCATTGTCAAGTCTCAAGATGCTCTCTTTGGTGTGGCTCTCACCTATTGTAACATGTCCAACATTTTGTCTCTGGCCACCGATCATGTCCCTACTTGTGTGGCTTCCCAGCGAATGGAGGGGTCTATTCCTGTAGATGGTTCTGTCCGGGCCTCCTCACTTGCAGTCCAGTCTCCAACTGCTGACGATACGACCATCATTGTTGTGGGTCCAGTAGTGTCGCCAATCCCCTCAGGCACACCTGGTCCTTTGCCCGTGGTGGTCCCACCTGGCACACCGGCTCTCGCATGAGTATCACTCCCCTTTAGGACACCTGGTTCTATGCTACTGCCAGTCCCGTCTAGCACCAGTCCTGTCCAGCACAGCTGATCTTGTGCCTGTGTCAGTCCCCTCTAGCATAGATGATCCTGCTCCAGTTTCAGACCTCTGTGGCATACCTAATTTTGTGCCAATGACAGACTCCCTAGCCACACTCACTCCTGTGCCTGCACCCATTTCCCCTATGGCTATGGCCTAGTAGCCTTCTATGCAGCTCTAGGTGAGGGCCTCGGCTTCAAGCTACTCCCACGAGCCCGGTGGTCGTCTCTGATCACTGGCCTCTAGGGCTCAACGGACTACTGACTCAGTGCCTAAACGCCAGAATCATAGTGTTTGAAGTGGCAAGCGTGGCGTGGAGGCCCTTGGCCTAAGTTTTTAGGCAGACTACACTGAGGTGCATCCAGCATGTCCTGTTGTCCACGAGCTTGTCTCTCGTGAACTCTTGGTTGCTTGCGATGCCGTAGTTACTTTGATTGTGGTCACACGGAGTCACATGCATTCATTTGACCACTCAAAGCTCTCCCTTGATGACGCCTTATCTAGGCACATTGAAAGAGGCACGTTCTGCTAACTATGCAAAGTAGTGGCGTGCTACTTGTGGGGATGAGCTAAGAGTCATCCGTGGGAACGGTGTCTATGAACTTGTCGACCTCCCGCCTTGGCAAAAGGCTGATCATGCCAAGTGGGTCCTTTGCAAGAAGGTGAAGCCTGATGGTACACTGGATCACTACAAAGCTTGCTTGAAAGTTAAGGGGTTCTCATAGATTGAGGGCGTGAATTTCACTTACTCGTTTGCATTTGTTGGCTGTATGACTACCGCTTGTGCCCTATTTGGGTATATTACTCACGACCACTTGGAGCTACACCAGATGGATGTGAACAACGTGTTCCTCCATGGCACCTTACAGGAGATCTTCATGGTTCAACCACCTAGATTTGAGGTTGGTGACAAGGTGTGGCGCTTGTAAAAGCCTTGTATGGCTTGAAATTGTCACCCAATTGCTAGAACTTGGAGATCACCGGTACTGTAATACGTGTCGGTTACGTGCAGAGTGACGACAACCTGTCTCTCTTTCTCAGATAGACAGCTTAGACCTTTACTGCCATCTTGGTCTACGTCGGCGATCTTGTGATTGTGTCTCCCACAATGGAGGCCATGAAGGAGGCCAAGGCAATCCTTAGGCTGCCTAGAGAATGAAGGACCTTGGTTCCTATAGTTTTGTTTCTTGGGATGGAGATTGTGCGTGATCATGAGCAGCGGATACTCTTGCTGCATCAGGGATGTGACGCTTTCGCTGTGGGGGAGTGGTTTGCTGACATCCTTGGTATAGTTCCCACAGCCTCCACCCCCACCACACCTGACAGACACGATGCTTTACAAGTGAATGATCTAGTACAGCTGGGGAAGACAATGGACGTGACCCTGTACTTGCACCTGATTGGCTGTTTGATGTACTTTGCCACTACCACGTGACCTCTCATTGCCTTTGACATCACCCTCCTTGCACAGTGTCCTTGGGCGAGAGCCCTTCTGTTGTGCAAATGGTGCGGTATGTGGTCTCCACACCGTACCCTAGACTTTGGTTTCAACATAATGTTCGGAGGTAGTCGACGGTAACACAAACAACAACTGGGCGTGGAACCCTAATGGATTCATGTGGACAGCTTACATGTTCTTACTGGTTGACCCCATTGTTTTGTGGCACTACGACAAGCAGGGGTGTCTCGCACGTATCTTATCATAGATTGCGTATGTTGCGTTCAGGGGTTGGGGTTGCTAAGGCGATGTGCTTGGACTGTGTATTTCATGAGTTTCTTCAATCTATGCCTTGTGTTTGTTGTGTGTCACTACCACACGGTGACCTTTGGCCTCGTTGCACAATCTCCTTCTTGGTGTAGGTGAATGAATGACAGAGAGATAGTTTTGCTGGCGATATCCTCATGATCGGGTGACGACACGACTGATTGAAGAAATGTGCTAAAGGGTACCATTTTTTATTGTTCTCATGAAGTTTGCTTTTGGTATATCTAACATGGTGCTTCTACAAACCGAGTTTACGCCAGGTTCTTAGCTGGGATCATATGTGACTGATGCCTCCGAAATTCTTGTTGGTTCGTTTGATTCTACCAAGCAAGGAGATAGCAAGCTAGAGCAAGCTCACCGCTTGCTTTCTGGCTCTTGCTTATCGCTCGCTCTTGCTTATTGCTCTTAGGAGCTCTACACTCTGTTACTCATCACTCTCGCCTCCCTTTGCTGACCAACTTGGAGACAATACACGCTGTGTCTTTCTACCGTCTCTCTGTTCCTCTTCCCTTGTGCGTTCCTTACTCTCCCTCACACACACTAGGGAAGGCTCCCTACTGGTATCATACTAGGTGTGTGAGAGAATATAATGCGTTCACAAATTTGGGGGTCGGTCTTGCCCATAAGGTGACATCTGTTTGTCGCTCACACCGTTTCTGCCGCCATGTCCCCACCACCCCTACTCTCTAGAAACCCACTTGGATTGAGATTATTGTTACCTCATGGACTCAAGGAGGCTGCTCATGCACTTTGGAATCAAAACACACCCATAGTATCCTCACACCATCACAGATCGGCCATCCCATTCCCTGTGGCGACCTAGACCTAGGGACGCTTGACTTCCATCACCACCGTTGCCAACCTTTTGGTAAACAAAAGTAGCCTCTAAAACAATGGAAGTCCGACAAAATCACGAGGTTGCTTGGTCATCGTGACACTTGGTACAGACATCAGTGGTTGCATGTGCCATGAAAAACAACACTATTGGTCTGCCACACAGTCACACAAAGTACCAATTACAGTAACAGAGCGAGACGTACTTATGGAAAGAGCACTGGCAACCACAACAGCTGCCACTACTGCAGCTGCTCTATGCACCTTGGCACCACTACATTCATGACTGCCTTCTCCATAGTCATACCGATGGCATCAGGAGTACCCGGCAGCAACAACAGCATTGCTAGTAGCAGCCATTGTCTTTGACATTGCATTGGCACGGCTGCAGCAACTATAGTAGCATGAACCGGTTATACTCACAGCTGCTACACCAGCTCCTTCATCAATTGCGGCACCTCTAATTTCAGCCGTGCAAACATTGAATGCCGAGGTGTGGTAATGGCTTCCAAGGAACGGTTGAAGGCATAGTAGGGGAGAGGGGGCTGGAGTAGAAGGAGACATTGGCAGCCACGGCATTGTGCAGGTCTTCACACAGGTACAACGAGACACTCCCTTCCCACAGTCACCTAACGACTACTACAAGAGGCGTTCTGGACACCGCCAACTATGCTGTCGTTGAGAGATGAGCAGCAAGCGGGCATTCAAGCCTGCTTCAGCGTCGTTGTCGCAGGCAACTTGTCTACGTCCGGTGAGCGTTTCTCGCCCTTTCTCTCCAAGTGAGAGGAGGAAGGTCTTGCCACTGCACCCCTGTCCAGAGCTGATCATAACCACTGCCCAACATTATACGACATTCAGGCAAGACGTCGTTTGTCTCCTGTCCGCCTTGACACATGTGACTTCCACTCACTGGCCCACCTTCCTCGGCCTACGTCCCTCCTCCGTGGTATCCTTCTCCCTTAGGGTCGTCTACTTTGATGGCGCCTTCCTTTGATGGCGAGCGTCAACTAGAGTAATCTCTCCTCTAGCGCCTTCATCTTTGTGACCAGGGAGGTGAGAGTGTGTGTTCGTTGGCCAGAGGTCTTGTCTTTCAAAGTGACATTGTCCATCATGGGGATCCTCCCAGTAATGTCCTCGGGCCTCCATCCGGGTTTGTTCCGTGGATCGAGCATTGGTAGTCTGTAGTCCTCCCTTGTTGTTTCGCTGCTTGTGCCTCGTATCCAACTCCTGTTGGCATTGTGACGACCTGTGGTGTGCTCACATTTGTGCGTGTCTCTGGTGGCTTCTAGGTCCTTGACTCAGGCGCCACCCATCACATGACCTCTATCCATTCCTCCTTTGTCTCGTTGGGTCTGGCCGGCTCCAATCCCTTTGTCCACACTGGGTCCGGCCAATTGCTCCCCGTCCAGGGCATTGGAATTAATTTTGTTTTTTGCCCTAGTGGTACACTGTTCTTGCCAAACGTTCTGTATGTACCTTCCTTCGCACTCAGCTTGTTGTCACAGACATCCCTTGATGATAAGGACATGAACTTCTCTGCCAGTCAAGGTGTTGGAACTGTCATTCTTCGCTCCTCTGGCCACGTTGTCTTGCAGCGGGTTAAGTGTGACAAGCTGTATTGTGTCACTCTTCTTGCTCCTTGTGCCCCCACTATTGCCTCAGCTCTTGTCCATATCGTACCCTCTATCTAGTCTGATGTTTTCCGGCTCTTGCATCGCCATTTAGGCCATGTGCACATAGATGCTATCAGTAGCATGCTCTGGCTTCAGCCTGCCGTTGGCTTTTTGCTGTCCACTTTTCTTGCGCCTTGTCTGTCTCACTGTCTTAACTGTGTCTAGGGTCAAATGCATTGCTCTCTCTTTGCTTCCTTTCACTCTCATTCTTCCTCTTCCCTTGACCTTGTTCACGCTCATGTGATGGGTCCTCTTCCCCATGAGTTCCTTTGGGGGCTGGCCAGTATGTTCTTTTCCTTATCGATAAATTCTCATGGTTTTGTTGGGTCTTCACTCTTTGTGAGAAGAGTGACGTACCTGTTGTCATTGCCACATGGCTCGTGCAAGTTGAACTCTGTTTTCAACGCTCGTTGCACGTCTTTTGCAGTGACCATGGCGGTGAGTTTCTTGGTCCCATCACTTCGTTTCTTGAGTTCCAAGGGGTGTGTCCGGAGACCTTGGCTCCTTAGACTCCCCAGCAGAACGGGGTCCATGAATGATGGAACCGAAACCTTTCTGATGTTGTTCGTACCCTCTTGTCCGAGTTTGGTCTTCTTTGTTCGCCTTTGAGACCATGTGTTACCTGACTTGGGTCTGGAATCATGTTCTCCCTCTCCCGCGCATAGTCACCCCCTTTGAGCGCTGGTTTGGCACTCGTGCAGACCTCCATCTTGCTGGTGTCTTGGGTAGCATCGCCTCCATCTGGCTTTTGAAGGATCTTCGTGATTGGAAGCTCTCCCCTTGCGGTCGCCTCTATCCCTTCTAGGGTATTTCAGACCGGTCTAAGGCCTAGCGCTGCTGGGACCTGAAATGCCAGCTTGTTATTGAGTCCCGCATTGCACTGTTCTTTGAGTCGGTGTTTCTTTGTTACCTCCACCGTCACTCGTCTGCTGCCTCCATGCTTCCCCTCTCTTGGTTGTGGGGGGATATAGGCCCTGCAGCAATCCCGCCTATCCCTGCAGCCCTTGCTGCTGCCCTTGCAGAGCAGCCTTTCCCCTTGGAGCATCTCGAGGTGTCCGGCACTGTACCCTCACCGTCCTCTGGGTCCCGCATGCCCATGACATCTAGCTCGCGTGGAGCTCCAGCGTTCCTTGCCATGTCCTCGCCAGCCCCGTCTGAGTCCATGCCCCTTGCACACTGCGGCCCCATCCACTCCTCTTGTGCCCATTCACTCGCCTCCCGATTTGCCTCTGTCCAATGTGCCTCCTGTTCCTGCACCCATCAAACCCTTTGTTCGTGGCGGGCACCTCCGCGCGCTTCCTGCCCTCCCCTCTAGCGACACTACGTCCTCCGCCTGCCCGTCTCAGTCACCACTTGAGAAGTACCCGACATTGCCGACCGGTATGGAGGCCTTGCGCTTGGCCATAAGGGGTGGTCCATCCTAGCTCTGTTCTTGGATATGCATTGTTCACATCAGAGCATGAGTGCACTTGAAGTCGCCGTTATTGGAAACTTCACAGAGTGCCATGCAACCATTGCTGCACCGCCATCGTTGCATAAACCGAACACATTTTGGCAGGCACGTGCAGCACTTGACTCACAGCAATGGGAGGCTGGAATGCAAGAGGAGCTGAAAGCCCTTGACAACCATGCTGTGTACGACCTGGTCGATCTTCCACCATGACGCAAGGCCGTTGATGCACGATGGGTTTTTGGTCGGAAATACAATTCCAGCTCTGAGCTCAACAAGTATAAGGCGTGTTTTAGTGCCAAAGAATACTCTCAAGTCCCTGGCATTGATTTTGACGAGACCTTTGCCCCCATCAGATGTTAGACTACAGCTCTCTTCAGTCTTGTAGCCCACCATGGTTGAAAGCTCGAGCAGATGGAGGTGAACAATGTGTTCCTGCATGGACGATGGATGAGGAGATCTACATGATACAGCCCCGAGAGTTCTCTGACGGCACATACAAAGTGTAGAGGCTACGCAAGGCTCTCTATGGTCTCAAGAAGACACTATGGTGTTAGAACCAGGAAATCACCTCCACCTTAGGGAAAAGGGGGTATCTCCATAGCACGGTGTTACCCCCCTTTGTCACCGCATGCTTTTCACCCTTTGCCGCCATCCTCATCTATGTGGATGACTTGTTGATTGCATTACTGAGTCAAGAGGCAGTGCCATCCGTGAAGTCTCTACTGCAGTCTGCATACAAGATAAAATACTTAGGCCCAGCTTGTGTCTTTCTTGGCATGGAACTTGAGCGTGATCGCGCCCGTCATGTGCTCCACATTCACTAGGCTGTATACATCAGGAGCCTGGGGGAGCACTTTGCCTCCCTGCTCAAGTATGTTCCCACTCTCTCAACACCGATGATGCCTGCGGAATAGAAGTTGTTGAAAACGTTGGAACTCTTGAAACTGGGGGAGCCGATGGATGTGACAGACTATATGGAAGTTACATGGTTTGTGATGTATCTATGCACCACGACACGGCTGACTTCACCTTTGCTATGAACTTCCTTGCTTAGTTCTCGTAGTGTCCCAAGGAAAAACACATGGAGGCCATGTTTTGTTGGCTCTAGTGAGTGTGGAGGCACCCTTAAGGATGCTTAGCTCTCACTGGATCATGCTACCAAGGTTTGGGGCAGCCAATGGACACCTTTGGTGAAGAGTGTGGAGCACAAGGATCACGGCCAAGAGTGGGCAGAACACGTCGCAATCAGTAGATCTGAATCAAAACACGTTCTTGTTAGTTAGAATAGTGACATTACATCAGATCCGTATAGCCTGTGATCTAAGCTTTCCAACGCATCCAAGCCCGCCCAAAACGGAGCAGTAGAGCCCCTGTTACGGCCGTCGAAGTAACCCTTGGTGGAGCCGCCCACCTGGCCTTGCACTATAGGCAACGGCGGCAGACGCTTCGACGATGACCCGTCGAAGCGCCTTTCCTTGCCCAGAAGTCAAGGAGAAGTTCATCCTGGTCAAGGAGGTCCTTATGGTTACCTCATTCATGCCCCTGACGCATTTGGTGCCCATTAGGAACGATCTCGGATCACTAAGGGTGGAATATCCCGCCACCCATGGCGGGTACAAGATTCCACCCGCCCAACACCCGATGTTTGGGCTAGGCTAACTTTCCAAATACTCACTCAAATCGAGCAATTCAAAGCTCGATCCTGCATGAAAAAAACCAAAGAATCCAAATCTAAAGTCAGATTAGGTGTTCCACCACTCCTCAGTAGTCGAACCAGGGAGTACGATCAACGGCACTCATGGCAAGGGCCACACCATGTCAACACGTTGCGTGTTGTCAAGTACTTGCTCTCTACCAACTGAGTCAGCCTCTGTTATCATGGACAGCCATCAATGGTCATTGACCGGTACACTAACGGTTGTTCATCACGGCCTTCTGTATCATGCACCTAGTCAACAACCACCGACGACTGGGCACATCATACAGATGCTTGTAGTCATATTGGCTATGTCTTTCTGGTGGGTGGAACAACAATCTCTTAGAAAAGTGGCAAGACCAGCTGTGTGGCACGCAGCTCTAGTGAAGCTGAGTATGTTGCACTTGGCACGGGCACTTGTGAGAGCATTTGGCTGTGTCATTTGTTGCAACACTTGGGTGTTTCCATCCGCTCCATCACCTTATGCCGCAAAAATCTAAGCACGAAAGCCATTGTTAGGCATGCACGGAATGCATCACCCTCGCACGCAGCATATCAATGTGGAACATCATTTTGTGCATGAGCATGCGGCTGTTGGCAATGTCCAAATTGTGTGGGTTGACACACGACAGCAACGAGCTGACCTCCTTACAAAGGCGCTTAGTAGCAATGTCTTCAAAGCAGTAGTACACCCTAGTAGACTGTTGAATGCTCGTAATCCTCCACGTTGAGGTATGGTGCCAATGCTCATGTTCATTCCTCTTATATGTCACTTCTTGTGACGTCGATGTGTATGCGTATCGGCTGTGGGTCATGGGGGGGTGTTGGTTGTGTGTCAGTACCACACAATGACCTCTGCCCTGGTTGCACACTCTCCTTCCTTGTGCAGGTGACTGACCGTGAGAGAGACATCTCTGCTGGCGATGTCCTCATGATGGCGTGACCACACGAACGATTGAAGAATTTCTCAATGGTAGTGCACAAGTTGTTATTTCTCCCATGACGTTGGGCATTCCATGTGAGCAAAGACTGTTGAGAATCGCATTGCACACTCGTGTACTACGGGTGATGCACACGGCAATGTTAGTTTGTCCTAAGACAGGCCCAAACTCACTGTTTTGACCATAACTATACGCACAGGTATCCAAACGCAACACCGTCTGAACCTAGAGATGCTGCATCTCAAGCCAGATGCCACGACTGGTCAAATGCACAAGTCCTGCATCAATCACTGGACAAACAATGCAAAACATGCAAATCGGGCTCACAAGCTAGTCCACAGAGAAAACTCTAGCGACTGCAAAAAAATTGTAAAGCATTCCAAGAAGCACTCGAGACTTCGTGGCAGCTGTCTGGTAGGTGCTCGTGGGTGGAGCCACCAACCATCGGTGCTCCAATGCCAGCTGGGTTCGCATCAAGGTTTTTCATCACAGTGGCCATGTTGTAGGTACTGAGGACGTCTCGGGACCCTCACCATGTCGCCGTGCTCTCCAGTACTGTTGCTCAATACCACCAGTATGGGGTATACGGGTAATCACAATGGTCGTCGCTCGTGACTGGTGGGAGCCACACAAACTAACACTCCCCCTAGCGGACACAACCTTCACCACAAGGATGACTGACTGAAGGGAGGGAAGGATCGCTCACAAAACCAGCGATGGCAAGAACCGGTCAAGCACACTGACACAGGTGCCTCCTCCTTCTTGCAAAGGGGTTACGCTCATTGTCCGTCATAAACGCCAACCACACTACAAGGTCTCCTCACGATAGTGGTGGAACCTACCATGTGTCCGGGTCTCTACCATGCGAGAGGTTCATCACATACCCATGTGCCAAACATCATGGAAAGGGTACACAGCAACAAGGTCTCCTCCTGATCCCGGAACTTGTCTCCGGGTGTCCTGGTCTCGACCACACGTGCTTGCATGCATGGAGCATACATAACACATGGAGACAGTGGGTGTCCACGTCACACTAGTACAACTCACTAGGTGCATGGGTCTCAACCTGCATAAAATCAACCAGAGCACCGTACCAGACCCAAACAAACCACGCTGTTCTTATAAGGGTGTCAGGCCAAATCCCACACACCAACACTCCCCATGTTCAGCAGAGGCTGATAGCACAAGGAAAGCTGATGGATGGCTCTAAAACAATCCGTGAGGAGGGAGCACAGCTCCCCCATGGCCACGTACCTTTGCACAACAATAGCAAGGACGACAACGATACTTGTCGGATATACTCACACATGGCCTCTGTTGGCCTGAGGGTGAGTGTGCACCCTGGAGGGTCCCTAGTTGTGGCTGATTCACACCACCAACTGCTTTTGGAGAGACTGAAACTGTGGAGGCAACTGGTTCCAAGGATGGCAGAAAACTGGTCAGAGAGTGAGGCAATAGTTCTTGCCTCCATTGACTGGAAATAAACACTTGATCAAGAGTTACAAGCAGTGGCATTTTATAGCCACTGATCTAAGCTTTCTAGAACACCAAAGCATGCCAGTTTTGGAGCTTCCTAGCATATTCTATGGCTTCTAGAGTGGCCCTTGGTAGGCTGTCATTTTCCCACCTAAGAAGGCATCCCTTCCTTCCTCTAGAAGCTTCTGCCCCTTCCTAGATTCCTCAGCTTGCTTCTAGTAGGAGGGAAGGTAACCAGAAGACCAAGACACCCCTAGATGCCTTATAGAACAAGTCATTCCTTCTAGAAGGTGTGCCACCTTCCTGGACCCTCACATGGGCTTCTAGAACGCTAAGGAGGAATTGTAGAGGTTGAGCTAGCCTCCTGGCATCTATTTTTCACCTCCCTTGAGGCAGGGCAGAAACTGATCTTGTGGGACTTGAACCCAGGCCCCTGCCTCTAGAGGTGGACACCATTAACCACTAAGCCACCCTAGCTTGTCTTTTTGGTGTTCCTTTTTGGAGTCACTCCTGCCATGGTGAGGAGCATTACTCCAACAATCTCCCCCTTACGCATCACCCATGACAGTCGTCCATGCTCAACCTCCAACACAAGAGCCTTTGTCCTCATGGGAGGCGAGCTTACTTTTTATTCCTCCCTCCCACTCAGCCCCATCCTCTTGGTGCAGTGCCTCCTTCATTCTCCTCTTGCATGAAGAAGACTTGTGCGAACCCAGTCCAAATGCCCTTGTCGGCATTGTACCTCTTTGTCCTTCTTCGCACGCGGCTGCTCATGCGAGGCTGTTGAGGCGGTTGTTCTTGTTGCTGTCTCCTTTCAGCGCCATCCTCTCCAAGCGTCTGCTCCTCTTCTCTTAGAGACCTTGGAGACATGGGTTGACTCTCCGCCTCCACGTCCATCTCAAGTGCTTTGGATTCCTCATCCAAACTGGCCGAAACAAATCTGCTACTCGCCCATCCAAGTGGGCAACAAGCGTGCATCAGCAACAGCAGCGAGCTGCACTGATCGGCGTTAGCAGCAACAGGAGGAGTCGCAACATGAGGAGGGCCACCAGCTGCGTCATCATCAACGGCAGTTTGAGCAGCCTCGACAGCAACAGCGGCGAACCTTTCTCTCCCTTGGTCTTCCCCTCTTCTCTCGGGTTTGGCTCCCCATGCTCCTCCCTAGCGTGCGTTAGGGGTTGGGACTTGTACCGAAAGCTCCCCCAAGACCCTTCCATTGTTTCACGCCCACTAGGGCAGGGGAAATGCTGTTGGAGTTTTCCTGGAAGCTGGGGAGGTCCACCCACGGTGTTCCGAGGCATAAATAGGCCTCGAATGTTTCCCCATATCCACTGCGGCAGGGGAATTGCTGCCCGATTTGCTTCGGCAGCGTTGGACCTCCAGCGGCTATAGTAGTAGCAGAGACAGCAGCAGTAGACAGCAAGTGTTGCGAAGGTAGCCGCAGCTAATGGGGGATAGTGTCACCACCGTCTCAATCAGCAATAGAAGTAGAAACAACAACAACTGACGTAGTGACAGAGTTCCACTGCCGTCAGGTTCAATGATAGCAGCAGCAACAATGGTTACAGAGCAACACATCGTTATGACGGCACGGTTGCAGACATGGCTAGTGCACTGTGATTTTACCACTGTAGCAGCAGTGAGCCAGGCGACTGCTCTTGTTTCCATGTCCTCCACTGTCCATCTTGTTTACGGTGTGCATTCCCCAACACAGCAACTCGTCGTAGGGGCCTACCAAATTGGTGAGCTGAAACAGCAGATCCTTGCCGTAGGGAACCGTCAGCTCGCCAAGCTCCACCAACGGTTGGCACTCTCCATTCAGGGAAGTACGATTGACATGGCTGACTTGAGGGGTCCAACTGCTGGTCATGTTGAGTCCACTGCTTTGCGTTGGGATGGTGGTAATGGTGTCGCCTGTTCTGTTCAGTCTGTCAAGTCTTTTGTCGGACAGGATGACGCAAGTGTCCTATCGTAGGGTTATGTTGATTCATGCATAGGTCAAGATGGCCCGTCATGGTTTCATGAGTCCTAGTCACGTGTTGTTGCTCTTCTGTCAGCATCGCAACTCTCTACGGAGCAGCCTCCTTATGTCGTTTGCACTGTTGCTTGCTGTTACATCACAGTAAAAGAGTGTGTGATAGATGCCACGTGGATCATTGATACAGGTGCCACCCATTACATGATCTGTCAGCATTGTGACTTTGTCATGCCGGGTCCTATTGGGTCAGTACGGTCCATGCGCACAGCAGCCGGTCATGAGGTCCCAGTCCAAGGCATATGTGTAGTGTAGTTCCACGGGCCGTCTGACCCTTGTTTATCCTGGACGTTCTATATGTGCCTGTGCTTGAGCTCCGCCCACTTTGTGGATCCGCGTGGACTCGCATGGGACTCGTCGTGTCCTTCACTTGTAAGGATGCCATTGTGTTTGTCTATGCCACGCAGGAGATGCACCTATGTGGGGCGGCTGTGGATGACTTGTATCATGTATTTGGCTCCATTACGTATGATCTTCCCTTACCCTCCCCAACCTCCTCTTGTGTGCTTATGATGGGTACTCTGTCACCCGGGCACCAGCGTCTGTTGCACAGATGCCTGTGCCATGTACACCTAGGCGCTATCGATCATCTGGTGCACACATAGCCTACGCTCGGTCTTGATGCGGCATCTTTGAAGACACCGTCTAAGGCCGGCTGTCTCCAATGCACTGAAGAAAAGATGCACCAAGCCACGTACCCACCTTCCAACTTGCCGGAGCTTCGGCCTCTTGAATTGGTTCACTCTGACCTCCTAGGAGCCCTCCCTGTTGAGTTCCAGGAGGACACAGGGAGGTACGTCCTGAAGATCACTAATGACTTGACTCACATGCAATGGGTCTTCAGTCTTCGTCAGAAGAGAGACACCGCCCTTGTGGCGCGCACTTGGCTGGTCATGGCTGAGCGGCATTCCCACAACCTCTTGCGAACGTTCCGCTCGCATCGTGGCGGAGAGTTTCTTACGGACTTAGCTTGGCACTTTGCAGCGCAAAGAGTGGCTCACAACCTCTCTGTCCCCGCCACGCCTCAATAAAATGGTGTATCTGAGCGATGGAATGGCACCATGGAGGATGCGATTTGTTCAATGCTTGTGGACAGCGGCATACCTGAGGCTTTTGCATTTGAGGACATGGCTAGCTTGACAATGGTGTGGAACTGGATTCCACATGGCCCGGTGCCAAACAAGCACACCCCGTACGAGCTCTGGTTTGGCCGCCGAGCTAACCTCCGGCTTGCGCGCGTGTGAGGGTCCCTTGCGTGCGTCTGGTTCAAACCTGTGCAACAAGGGTTTAAGCTCTCCCCTCGTAGCCGCATCTTTGCGTTCGTGGGCGTCACCCGTCACTTTAGGGCCTGGCGCTTCTGGGATCAGAGTCGGCATCACATTGTCCTTGACGTGCTCTTCTTCAAGCGCCTCACGTATCACAATCTGACTACCTGCAATGCATTGCTGCAGCACTCTCTCGGTTGTGTTCCTTCCCATCATGTGGGGGAGTATGTTGGACTGGCAAGCTTTGTCTGCCCATGTAGCCCTATCGCTCGTGATTCCTCCCACCCCTTGGGCTCCATGGCTTTCCATCCTACATTGCCTGTTGCTGCCTCGCCTGCCTTGCCAGTGTTGCCAGCGTTGCCCGTTGTTGTTTCGCTTGCCTTGCGAGTGTCGCGCGCTTCGTCCGTTGCTGCCTCGCCCGCCTCGCCAATGTCACCGCCATCGCCCATTACTGCCTCGCCCGCCTTGCCAGCATCGCTGTCATCACCCGTCGCTGCCTCGCCTACATTGTGTGTATCACCCGCTGTGCCGGCATCGCCACTTACTGCCTTGCTTGACCAAGCACCTCTTGCTTTGTCTGAGCCGTCTGTGTCTGCGGTGCCAGCTCCTGTGTTTCGGTCGCCCGCATCCCCCGCCTCTGTAGTATCTACACCCCCTTTGCCAGTTGCATAGCTGAGTGAGCCCTACCTGCGTGTCAAGGGTGGACTCTTGCGCTTTTGCCCCACTCACAGCATGCATAGTGGTGACCTTGACATAAAGGCCCTCGGCCTATCTATGAGTCGGGCCTTGTGGTCCTTGCTCACGAGCGCCAGTTGGCAGTTGACTCTTCAGATTTGTCAGTCACATTAGGTCTTCCCTCTGTCATCTATGCCCTGGCCACACGCAGCGTGACCGGCTTGAGGCTTGATCCCAGTGTGGTTGACGTGGCACCTAACCCCAGCACACTCCACGAGTCTCTCGCTGCTTCTGATTCAGCCCTTTTGACTTGTTGTGTTCCAGGCCGAGCTTGCTGCCATCAAGGAGCACAAGGTCATCAAGCTCAAAGACTTGCCTCATGGCATCACAGCTATGAAGGCCAAGTGGGTCTTGCGTAAGAAGCTAAAGCTTGATGTCTTAGTGGAAGGCTGCAACGCACGAATGACCGCCAAGGGGTTCTCTAAGGTGGAAGGTATAGACTTCACCGAGACCTTCGCCCCTGTTGGTCGCACAACCACAGCACTAGCCTTGATGTGCTAGAAAGCATAGCATGAATGGGAGTTACACCGGATGGACGTGAACAACGCTTTCCTCCATGGATAATTTGAGGAGGAGATCTACATGGTCCAGCCTCTCGGCTTCGAGGACCGCCCTAGCCGTGTGTATCGATTGCGGAAGGCCTTGTATGGTCTGAAGCAGTCGCCTCGTTGTTGGAAAAAAGAGTTCACTAGCACACTATTGAGGGCTGGGTACGTCTTGAGTGCCTTGGACCCCTCTCTGCTCCTCTCACAAGCCCGTGCGCCGCTCACGGCCATCGTGGTCAACGTTGACGACCTCCTGACCGCTTCCCCCGATTTGAAGGCTATTGAGGAAGCCAAGGCCATGTTGCAGGTGGCGTAAAAGATGAAGGACTTCCGGAAGGCCGTAGTGTTTTGTGACATGCAGATCATGCGCAGTCGCATGCGTCGGATGCTCCTGGTACATTAGGAGCAGTATGCTCTCACCTTGGTGGGGAATTTTGGTAACTTGCTCACTTCTACCTGCATTGCGTCCACAGCCCTCACACCTGATGGGCAGGATGCCTTGAAGGTCGACAACCAAGCTGAGTTTGAGGAGCTTGTTGACATATCTCCGTACTTGCAAGTCATCAGTTCACTCATGTACCTAGCCACCATGATGTGACCCGACATTGGCTTCAGTGTCAACTTGCTTGCATAGTCCTCCCAGGTACCACGCGCGTGGATTCTTGAAGTTGCTATCCGGTGTGTGAGTTATGTCGTGTCCACCACGCACATTGTTCGTCTGCCACAGTCATCCCTATGTGGTGCTTGACGGTTACACCGACAGTGACTGGGCTTGGAGTCAAGATGGTAAAAGCCAGAGAGGAAACATCTTCTTGATCAGCGAAATGGCTGTGTCCTAGCGGATTGGTAAGAAGGGTTGCATTTCTTGCAGCACTGCTGAGGCTAAGTACGTGGCACTAGGTGCTGGGGCCGATGAGAGGGTGTGGCTGGTGCGTCTGTTGCGTGAGTTGCGTCAGTCCCTACCCCGTGCTGTGCTATGCTCCGACAACCAGAGTGCGATCACCATTGTTTACAACACACGTGTGTTTCATGCCCACACAAAACACATTGGCGTTGAGCACTCACTACGTGCGTGCACTTGTTCAAAAACGCGTGATCAAGGTCATGTGGGTAGGTACTGTCAAGATGGAATCCAGGGGATGCGGTCCTGACGTTGGTCTGATAGACTCTAGTGGTTCAGGTCTTCTTGTTTGGGCGAATCTGAGACTGAGCGTGAGCTTTCTGGTTGCCTCACGCTATGTGAGCAGGCATTTAGAGATAGTCACTTTTGCGAAGGAAATAACACAATTTTGCATTCATTTTTTAGCATGAACATGATCACAACATTTATAGAGCTAGTCATGAGCTTTCCAACGTACTAAACCGCGCGCGATTCGGCCAAGCGTAGCCCAAGTTATGTTTGCCGAAGCGCAGGTCTCACCCACCACAGAAGCCTTACGCAGCCACTCGCCGTAGCGCCTCCTTTCACGTACGAAGCGCCTTTCCCAAGGCACTGATCCCATTGAACGTGGTGTGGGGGTCCCCTGCACTGTTTGTACGCACCCTCCCCAATTTTGGGTCGTGTTCGGTGATGAGGTGTGACGAGGTTCGAAACCCGTCCGCGGACCTGCAGTCAGAATTTTGACTGTCCCCAAGTAACAAAACGTAACACTGAGTTTCGGACGTGAAGCCAGGTTTTTGGCTAAGTCCCTCAGTAACAACTTGCACTACTGGATCCGGTGGATGATCCGCCGGATCAGGTGGATCATCCACCGGACACCTCGGCAGGCCTATCGGAGCAATTTCTCAAGATGGTAATTTTATTACTTGGGCCGGTCAATTATCGACCGGATTTCGAGTCGAAGCCGGCTTCTAGAGCCGCTACGCACACCCCAACTTTGGAAGGCCATATCTCTCTCGATACTTGTTTGATTCCGGTAAAACAACTTCCACTGGATTCAACAACTTGTACACTTTACAGGGCAGTTCTCCATTTTAGGATCCAAGCAATCCTTGAGTCGCCAGATCCGCCGGTGCGGAGCTTCCACTTTTTGGCGGCTCGACGGCGCCTCCCGGTGCCGCACTTGGGCATGCGGAGGGGCAATTTTTTCAACAGGTACGGATGTGCAGCGTGCCGACTTCTTGACAAAGGCCATCAGGTGTACAAGGTTTCTTGCGGCTGCATGTTTAGTGGGTCTTCATTCCGCACTCGCATCCGACAAACCTCTTCATACAAGTTGTTGCTTGTGCTTGTCAGTGCCTATGCATTCGTGGACTTGTTCGCCATGCAGTCATGGGGAAGTGACCCCTTGGCTCATGTCCATGCTCGTGCAGATCCTTGACAAGACAGCCACCTGAGACTAGTGTGGGAGCTGACATGGCCTTGGGAGTGTCCGAGACTCCACGAATTTCCACCGGTGACACTTGTGAGGAGCTCGGGCTCAGGCTTGACCGTTTCAGGCTGTTTGGCAGTGAGGACGATTATAGGAGGAATACTAATGCGAGGGAACAAGGGAGAGTGTAGGAGGGTCCTCAAGCACAAATCTCCATGAAACGGTGAGAGAGAGAAAAATGCAACAATGAACACGAGTCACGGGCAGTCGTAGTGAACCGTGAGGGGAGCAAGCAAGCAAGCACCAAGCTTTTTATCGCACCTTGCTTGCTTCATTGGTGGATCGAACCACCACCTCCTGATCCTACTAATAGTTTACTCTGTATTGTCTCAGAGTACACCCTGCAAGAACTAGGTATGAGCAAGGACCCTGTTCAGGCTGTGTGAGGCAATTATGTCAAACGTCATGCATGTTTCTGGGCATAAAGACAAGTGAACAACTATGCATCTCATAGGTCCAATGGTTGTCAGAGGGCGCCACGTGACTCCCCGTGGGGTATCATCCGCTGTAGAAGCTTAGCATCTAGTGTTGGTCAGTCACTTTCACAAGGGAGGAGAGTGTGTAGCGAGGCCAGAGGTCACCACGTCATACTGACACAGAAACCAACACTCCCCCATGACTCACAGCCGACCGCACAATGACACTCACACTAACAGCAACAACGTCACAAGAAGTCACACATGAGTGTAAAGGCACTGGCACAACAGATCAACCGGGAGCATCGTGCACGCAAGATAGCCCAACAGCATGCACTACCGCCTTGAAGGTGTTGTTGCTGAATGCCTTTGTGAGGAAGTCAGCTCGCTGCTGTCTGGTGTCAACCCACATGGTGTGGACATCGCCTGCATCCACACGCTCATGCACAAAATGGTATTCAACATTGATATGCTTTGTGTGAGTGTGATGCATTTCATCATGCTCAGCAATAGCCTTTGTGCTTGGGTTGTCGCAACGAACCTGATGTAGCGAATGGGAACGCGCGGTTGTTGTAGCAAGCAACACAGCCAAACACTCTGGCAAGTGCGTGCACCAAGCGCAACATACTCAGCCTCACTGGAGCTCCGTGCCACACAACTATGTTTCCCACTCTTCCACGAGATCAATGTCCCACCAACAAGGAAGATATAGCCCGTGTGACTACGAGCATCCACATCATGCGTCCAATCACTGTCAGTGTATCCATCGACCACGAATGATAGTTGTGCTTGGTAACAGAGACCGACGCGAGCAGCAGAGAGCTCATACCTGATGACACGCAGTGCTACCTCCATGTGCCACACTCTTGCGAACTCTGAGAACTGTGCCAGAAATTTCACTACGAAGGCGACGTTTGCTCTTGTGATGGTAGCCAGGTACATTAGAGACCCTATGACTTGCAGGTAGTCAGTCACGTCGACTGGCTCCCCCAGCTTTGACACATGAAGTGTTTTCAGTAGTCGCTCCCCGACAGGGGTCATCGGTTTGGACGCACTGGGTGTAGCCTCAAGAAGGGAGGCAAGGCGCTACCCCAAGCTCCTGGCGTATGCAGCCTTGTGGACATGCTAAGTACAACAAGCACAGTCACGCTCAAGCTCCATGCCTAGGAGAGTCAGGCCCTGCATGTGCTTGTCAGACTGTGGTGGGATTAGGCGATGGGGTTGACACAACAGTGGTCGTAAGACACTCCGCAACAGTGCCAAGAAGGGCGACTTTGAGGGCTCGCTCATGCTCTGTCACGAGCAACGTATATCCAAGGGCAGAGCTTGGGTGGACAACCCCTTTGGCTAGGCCTAAGGCATCCATGCTGGTTGGCAAGGCGGGCCACTTCTCACGATGAGACTGAGACAAACGGGGGTGGGATGCCAAGATGCTGGAGAAGCGAGTAGGGAGAGCACGAAGGTGTCCACCACGGATTAAGGGTGAGACAGGCGCAGGACTGGGAGGCCCACCAGGTGGAGACAAAGCAGGAGCCGGTGGACTGTGCACGGTCGAGGTGTACGGACTGGAGGGGTCAGCGGAACAGTGCAACGGAGACACCTCCTCGGACAAGGTAAGAGGTGAGGAATCAAAAGGGGAAGCAAGAGCAATGAGGGACACTCTCTAAGGGGACCTCGAGGAGGAATCGAGGGAGCCGGAGGAGGACAATTGGAGACACAACGAGGGTGAAGGCTGCGTGGAAGGGACAGTAGCTAGAACTGCATGGACAGTAGGAATCGCAGGGCCGACCTCCCCCCGCAACCAAGAAAGCTGCACCAAGGAGGCGTCTGAAGAAGGGTGACACGGGTCACGGAGAAAGATGGACTAGAAAAAAAGAGCATCACAATACTCAACAACCCGTAGGCACTCTGAATCCCAAAAGCGCCAGAGTTTGGACTGGGCAGACACACCCAAGACGTGGCATAAGTTCCCACGTGGGGAGAGCTGCCCATAGCGGCGGTCCTCGGGAAGCCAGACGGACGCAATGCAAACCCAGACGTGAGCGGGGCAAAGATCGGCATGAGTGCCAAACCAACGCTCAAAAAGGATGACAGTGCTTGGGAGGGGACTGTGGGGTACACGGTTCATGTAGCGCATCGCCTCAAAGACGAAGAGAGGGGAGAGACCGGACTCAAACAAAAGAGTGAGGACACCATTGGCAAGAGTTTGATTCTAGTGTTCAGAGACACCGTTTTGCTGGGGTGTGTAAGAAGTCTCCAGACACACCCCTTTGGACTCAAGGAGACAAGCACTGGGATGAAGAAATTCACCACCATTGTCAATGCAAAAGACACGGAGGGACCGCTGACACAATCGTTTAGCCTGGGGAAGCCAAGCTGCAAAAACATCACAAACATTGTTCTTATGGCAAAGAGCAAAGACCGAGCGAAAGCGAGAGAAGTCATCAGTCAGACAGAGCACATACCAGCCAGCCTTGCCCAATAACTCATCAGGAAGGGAACCCATGACATCAGCATGCACAAGATCAAGGGGGTGAGCATTGTGGGAGTCGGAAGGAGAAAATGGGGAGCGATGCATTTTGCCTTGGGTGCAGTCAAGACAGGAAAATAGACAGGGCGGAGGGAAGGTGGACGGTGACAGACCAAAGGCACACTGGAGGTGGAGCATGTCGGTGATAACATCTTTGCGAACATGACCCACGTGGCTATGCAAGAGCTGGATATGAGGAGGAGAAAGAGATGGAGCAACATGAGCAAGAGAGGAGCCAACAGAGGGTGCGGAAGGTGCAAGCAGAGGGACATGATACAGCTTGTCGGATTTGACACCTTGCAAGACAACACACCTGGAGGAACAAAGGCGAACAGTGCCAATACACTGACGGGGTGAGAAATCCATGCCCTGATCGTCTACAGAGGTCACCGACAGCAAGCTGAGCTCCAATGCGGGCACATATTCAAAGTCAGGCAAGAACAGTGCACTAGTGGGGCAAACAGAGTGAACAACACAACCGCCCTGAACTCAGAGAAACTAATCGGAGCCAGTGTGAACAAAGGGAACACAACCAGCAAGACCCAACGAGACAAAGGAGGCACGGACGGACGTCATGTGGTGAGTGGCACCAGACTCAAGGACCGAGAAGCCACCGGAGATATGAAAATGGGGAAGGGCACCACATGTAGTAGCAGTGCCAACAGGAGGAGAGGACGAGTCGCAGACAGCAAGACAACGACATAGGACAACAGATTGTCAGTGCTCGATCCACGAAACAGATGTAGACGGGGACCCAAGAACATGACCGGGGGGGTCGCCACCAAGGATTGTGTCAGCATGAAAGGGGGAACCTCTGGCCAACGCCACCACACTCTCACCTCCTTGATTGCAAAGGTAAAGACACTGGAAGAGGGACTGCTCCAGCTGGCACTCGCTGGCAACAGATAGCGTAGGGGAAGGAACTGATGCCGGCGGCGGAGGAGAGTACCACTGAGGAGCAGTGTAGGCCAAAGAAGGGAGCCCTGCGTAGACAGGGGCTTTATAGGGCTGCGGCCAATCCTAAGGGAACTGGACTCGCAAAGGTGTGGCAAGAATCCCAGTAGTAGAGTAGGCCCGTGCCCAGGAAGAGCTGGCAAAGCGAGTCGAGGAGGCGGAGCTGGAGCCGGAGCTAGCTATAGAGGAGGAGCCGCTAGAACGTGCCCAATGGGCCCGCATTGCACAGGCAAGGCGGAGGTCATCAAGAGGTACGGGACACTTCCAAGCGGAGGACTCGGAAGAGCCGCAGTTCCAGCACACCACCTTGCCAGGGACGGAAGAGGAGGAGGACTCGGCAGGCTTCCCCTTGCCCCTATCCTTACCGCGCCCACGCCCACGGCCTTGGGAGGCAAGAGCAGTGGCAGTGCAAGACATTGAGGAAGAAGAGGAAGAAGAAGGGAAGGTGCCAAAGGAGGAGGTAGAGGATGTTGCAGTGACAGCGGCGACACCAGTAACAGCAGAGCAGTGCAGGCGGTTGTTCTGGAGGCTGGTCCACCAAGCAGAGAGGCGCTCAGCGGTAAACTCCCAAAGAGTACAAACCCCAGGAGGGGACCTTGGACTGACAAGCTCGGAGGTGATCCACTGCAGTTTGTTGGCCTTGATGTCACGAAGGAGATCCGACGCCTTGGGGATCAACCCCTTAACCATGGTGAGGACTGCTGATAGCTGGCTCAGTGTGCAACGTCAAGCTCACAAAGGAGCTTGAGGCCGCGTGCCCAGTACGCGTCACCCAATTCGTCTGCATGCATCAAGAGCACGTTAAACTACACGGTGGGCGTACTTTGAGTAGCCTGGCCAGTGGCAGTGGTACGGCGATGCAGCATGGTGTACGCACCAAGAGGACCAGCTGGGCGTTGGGCAGTAGGGTTTGCATTACAGCTGCCGACATCATTGACAAGCGTTTCTCGCGTAGTAGCAATGAGAGCGCGGATGGCGCGAGCAAACTCGTTAGCAAGAGGAGAAAATGGAGTGAATGCTAGGAAAAAATACTGCCAAAGGCATTCTCCCAGAGCCCACGCACTAAACTGAGTCTCCGAGGAGGAGAAGGCGAGCCCAGAAGCAAGGATAGGTGGTTGGGAGAAAAAGTCGTACTGACACATGACAATAGTAGCAGTGGTAGCAAGCGGGATATCGACAGGCTCAGTAGTAGCAGTGCTATCAGCACATGACGTGGAGGAGACACTAACATTGGTGCCAGCAAGAGCGCCAGACGGCATGACCAACGTAGCAGGGAGACACTTGAGGACTATGGCGGTGACTTCATCAGCAAACGCATCGCGGTTGTCATTAGCAATTTTAAGACGGTCTTCAGCCTCGGGCTGAGCCTCGTGAGCAAGGTTTAGCTGACGCTGCAGGTCAGCAATGACCGACTCGTGGTCACCAGACATGGTGAGGACGTGGGGACTCTGCCGGAATCATTTCGGCGGAGTTTCCCGAGCCGAAGTGGCCGTGGGAAAAAATGGGAGTGCCAGAGGCATGTAGAAAGGGTGCTGTAAGGCAACTCCCCTCCCCCCCAAAGTCAGACACGACAAGCCACCACCGAGAAAAAAGAGGCAAGGTCAAACAGTGCACGCAGAGCAAGCAGATAGCTTAAGAGGTAGAAGAGAGTGAAGGGCTGCACAAAAAATCAAAAGGCGAAGGGACGGCAAAAGCGAAGGCTGCAACCAGAATGGAGACAGTAGGAGCAGGTGGAACTTGCAAGGCTAGGGTGCCTGTGGTGAACGTAGCACTGAGGGTGATACAGGCAGCTACTATACAGGTGCAAGCGGTGGCGATGCTCGAGATGGCAGATGAAGCAGATGAAGCAGACGTAGCAGATATAGCAGCTGCGGGTGTGGAGGTACGAATGGCGGCTAAAGTGGCTATTGTGGCAGTTTCTTCTGATGCTATAGCTGAGGCAACGATGGATGTGGTTGCAGCAACCTGATTGCCAAGATCAGTAGTTGCTGCAGCAATAGGACCCCCAACTACCGCAGCCTCAGTGTAAGCCTTGGTGGCCCACCAGGCTGACGTCGAGGCAGGAACACACAAGCCCTATTTACCGCAGCAAATGTGGCTGACATAGCAGCTGCTTTGTCTATGACAGTGACTGTTGCATTCGTTAGGGCACCGGCAAGTGCGGTGATATAATCAACGATCGCCTCGTACAAGCGCACGAAGGTGAGATCGTTGATGGCAGAGGCGGTTGGTGGCGGACGCACCTCTGGGGACAGTGGGAGGGATGCGCTTACCGATCGGTATCGTTCCGTCCCTTCAGGTTGAGTTGGAGGAAACCCGAGGGCGCTTTCACTACGTCCACCCGAGCGTGAGTGTGCATGGCGGTGTGACAAACGCCCCTTGTAGTAGGCCTCGGGCAACGGTGAGTCTTCTACTGCCCGAGACACCATCGTGATAAGTGATGCCAACGCTCTCACAAAGGCCTCGTGGATGGGAGAGAACATCGGCAGGCCGACGGTGCTGTAGCTGTTTGCCCGAGTCTAGGGGGCACCGCGTGGACGACCGTAAGCTGCACAAATGTTCTGGTAGTGACGGCACTCACTGCGCGGGCGGTGTGAGAGAACGGGGAATGCCTTACAGTCGGAGCTGATGCTGTGGCCGGCACAGTCAAGGGCGTCTGTCATGGTAACCGTTGCATTTGTGAGTGTGGGCGGCGCTGCTACTAACTGACTCTTGCAGCTCAGGCCAGGTGGAGCCAATGCGGGGAATGCCGGGCCAAAGCTTAGGGGTGAGTGGGCCGAGGGTGCTGCAGGCGGACTTGGGCTCAGACTGTTAGGGTAGGAGGAGGGATTGTCTGGAGGCCCAGACTACTGTTGCACTGTTGCACGGGCACATGTGCAGCAACGGTGGCAATGATGGTGACGACGGGCGCGGTAGTGTATGAGCCTGGAAAGATGGCAAGAGAAGAGACACTCTGCCATGCTTGCGGCTATGAGCGCAGAAAATGCTGCTCTGCTGCCGCAGTTGCAGATGTGACGTTCCGGCAGTGACGGTGGCAATGGCGCCGACGACTATGGCGATGGTGGCGGCAGCGACGAGGTTCCTACAGTCAGGATTGGCTCTTCAATGGTTGCTTTCGCGCCCGTTCTCTGATACCAATAGGAGGAGAACTAATGTGAGGGAACAAGGGAGAGAATAAGAGGGTCCTCAAGTACAAATCGCCATGAAAAGGTGCCAAGCCACACAAAGTTGCAACTCAAGAGAGAGAAAAAGGCAACGAGGAACATGAGTCGTAGGCAGTCATAGTGAACCGTGAGGGGAGCGAGCGAGCAAGCAGCGAGCTCGCTATCGCATGTTGCTCGCTTCACAGGTGGATCGAACCACCACCTCCTCATCCTACAAATAGTTTGCACTGTCTTTTCTCAGAGTGCACCTTGCAAGAACTAGGTACAAGGGAGGACCCTGTTCAGGCTATGTGAGGCAAGCATGCCAAATGTCATGCATGTGTCTGGGCATAAGCACAGGTGAACAATTGTGCATCTCGTAGGTCCAATGGTTGTCAGAGGGCACCATGTGACTCCACGTGGGGTATCAACCGATGTAGAGGCCCAGAATCCAGTGTTGATCAGTCACAAGCACAAGAGAGGTCACCACGTTGTATTATCACAGAAACCAACACTTTTCACAGCGACTGGCCAGATGCAAGTTTGCCATTTTTCGCACACTTGTTGGTGTTGGTTTTCGTGCATCCCTCATTGTACTCTGTTGTGTCCTCCCGGCTTGTGTACATCGGCGTGCAGATGACTGACGGCGAGACTCGACATTGCTAGAGTGTCACTCGGTGGAGCCGACGGGCGCTGAGGCCCACTCACCGTTCGCTAAGCCTCCTCCCTCTGGTGATGCCCTCAGCTCCATCCGCAGGCCTCATCGGCGGTCGGGCCGCCAGCGTTCACTGCCACTAAAGATGCTTTCTGCATGCACCCAGCACTGTCTCCAATTGTGGCTTTGCGTCTGCAGCATCATGCTGTGCCTAGGGTCTAAGTCTCCTACTGTGTGGCCCTATTTGGCACCACTGACTGTCGTAGGCATTACCTGGGTGCGGGCAGCCATAACTCTTTGCTGCTATTTTTCTAGCTGATTCTGACCGCATGACCGCGTTTGCAGCATCAATATTATGGTATGTTCCAGTTTTCAGGCAAAACGGATGACGCGCGGGTTTTGGGCTGTCGTGCGTCTCGCAAGTTCACTGAGAAAACCCTACCTGCCAGAAAATAGGTCTAGGACTATTTTCTGATTGGTTGGTTAGCTGAGTAACAAGTTTTACACTAGTGGGTGGGAGTTAGAACTTGGAGTTGTCTCCCATTGTTGCTCATTCTTCATTCCTAAACAATCACTTTCAGTTTTCAGCTGCTTTCTTGCGCTAACACTAGCACGCGCGTTTCTTGGTAACAAACCTAGAGTTCCCAAACTTAGACTCTAGAGCAGCGGACTAAGGGGACAGCAAACTTAAGCAATGAGCGTGGTGTTAGCTACTGAGCTAACCACCTCCGGCAGAGAAGCCGCGAAACCCAAAAAAGCTCACAAAGGTTTTTTTTACACCTTCTTCCTTTGCAGGTATGTGTCGTGCACCCCAAACTTAATCAGGCATACACTTCACCTTCAAGAGTACTAACGCCTTAGCATTACGTCTCAAGAAGAGCTCAAGTCGTCAATACGCAAGAGAGCATCAAGCAAGGGTTAATTGATCAGCATGCAAGACAAGTCCTTTTATAGCTGTCTGTCCAGTCCTAGAACTCAAAAGCACATTCCTAAGAAGTGGCTTGACCCTGCCACATCACCAAGANAGCATAGTTGAGTCACCCTACAACAAATCCAGGGGTCATACCTCCACAAGGGGCAGAGCATTCCTGATTCGTCGTACAAGACTGAACAAGGGGCAAACATATTCAACAAATCTCTCCCTTGCACCTTGCGTCAGTTTCCATCATCATTCTTCATCACTTGCGTGGACCATGCCGATACCTTGCCTGCCCGCCTGGTGGAGATCCTTGTCCAATGGTTTTGTAAGCATGTCAGCCCGGTTTAGCTTGGTGCCGACATACTCCAGCTCCACTGTTTGCTTGTAGACCAAGTCCCGAGCATAGTGGTAGCGGATCTCGATATGCTTCGTGCGCCTGGACAGAACTGGGTTCTTGGACATGTCAATCACGCTCATGTTGTCAATCTTGATGATTGTTGCCGTTGCCTGTGGTGCCTTCATCTCAGAGAGCAAGCTACGAAGCCACTGCACCTCTTTATACACTTCAGCCAATGTAATGTACTCAGCTTCAGCTGTTGACAGAGAGACACACTCCTGCTTGCGACTCGCCCAACTGACAGCACCTCCATTTAGCATACACACAAAGCCGGAGGTGGATTTTCTGTCGTCGATATTGCCTCCCCAGTCAGCGTCGGTGTAGCACATGAGACGGAGTGACGCGGATCCAGCGATGCCTCCAAACTGGAGTCCCACGTGTCGCGTCCCCTTAAGGTAGCGCATGATGCGCTTCACAGCCTGCCAGTGTAGTGGACCAGGATTGGCCACAAACCGGCTCACCTGCCCAACAGCAAGGGCTATATCTGGCCGGGTGGCGACCATGGCATACATCAGACTGCCCACTGCAGACTGATATGGGATGCCCAGCATGTCAGTTTTCTCCGCTTCGTTGGATGGGGACATGGAGGTGGAGAGCTTGCACTCTGAGCTCATGGGTGTGCTGGCAGGCTTGCAATCTGCCATGTCGTATCGTTTGAGGATGGAGTCGATGTACTTTGTCTGGTTCAGGCTGATGGTACCTGCGGCTCTGTCACGCTTGATGGCAATGCCAAGGTAGAAGTTAAGAGGATCCATGTCCTTCATCTTGAACCTGCTACTCAGCTGCCCCTTGAGATCGTCTAGCAGCTGCGTTGACGAAGAGCACAGAATCAGGTCATCGACGTACAAGGCGACCAACATAGTCCCTTTGTTGCTCTCATGCACGTACATGCTAGGGTCGTTGTTGCAGTGCATGAAGGACTCCTTGGCCATGAATGTATCCATCTCTTGGTACCAAAGTCTTGGCGCTTGTTTTATCCCATAGAGCGCCTTCACCAGCCTGCACACCTTGCCCTCGGGCGCATCAACCCCCTCTGGAACCTCCATCAGCACCTCCTTGTCAAGTTTGCCGTAAAGGAAGGCTGTCTTGACATCCATCTGGTGGACCTCCATGTTCTTGGCAGCAGCAATGGCGAGCATTGACCGGATGGAGGCAAACGTCACAACGGGAGCAAAGGTCTCATCGTACTCTACGCCAAGCCGTTGAGAGAACCCCTTGGCTACCACCCATGCCTTGTACTTGTCTATCTTACCATCCTCTTTCCTTTTTACTTTCAACACCCACTTGGAACCCACAACATGAGCGCCGGCAGGTCTGTCCACCAGTACCCATGTCCCATTCTCCTCGATGGAGCTGAGTTCACTGCGAATTGCTTTGTCCCACTCAGCTCTGTCAGGCCGCGCGAGTGCCTCTGCGACAGACGTTGGCTCCTCTTGAACCATGAACGAATAGTTGAAGCCTGTCCATTCATCCCTATCTGCATCGTAATGCTGCCGAGGAACTTTCAGACGTGAACTGCTCCTTGGACCTGCTTGCTGTTGCTGTTGATGTAGAGGCTGGAGGTTTGTTTTGTCGTCGATGGGGGGAGAGGTATCCTCCTCATGGTGTGGAGGATCAGATACGTCGGACTCGGAGGCTGATTCCTCCGAGTCATCTTCATCAGCTTCTCTCCCTGTTGTAGTACCCAGCCCATGCCATTGTGCTGGTGCTTCCTCTCCCTCCTCAAGAAGAGTGAGCCACTCTCCCTGTTTTGGAGTGTTCTCAAGTTCAAGAAGCTCTCCCTTACTCACTGAACGTTTGTAGAAATCCACGTCTTTACTGCGGATGACCTTCTTAGCTCCTAGGTCCCACATTCTATAAGCTCTGTGGGCGGTGTCATAGCCGATAAAAATACACTTTTGTGCTCTTGCATCGAGCTTTCCAGGACCCTCACCCGCCTGGACCTTGGCAAAGCCGGTGCAACCGAACACCTTGAGATGGGAGGCGTCCGGCTTCCTGCCCGACCATGCTTCTTGAGGTGTCTTCAGCTGTTGTGTCTGCTTCTTCTTGCCTCTCCTTCGCAGAGCTGCTGCAGGTGTGAGGTTCACAAGATACGTAGCCGTGCGTGCTGCTTCAGCCCAGAACCTAGGAGGCAGCTTGGCGTCAAAGAGCATGCACCTTGTCATGCCAAGGAGGGTCTGATTCATCCTCTCTGCTACGCCGTTGCTTTGAGGTGAGTAGGGAGTAGTTTTCTGGTGTTCAATGCCCTGTGTCTTGAGCCACTCCCTGCAGGCTTCGTACTCTCNGTCAAAGAGCATGCACCTTGTCATGCCAAGGAGGGTCTGATTCATCCTCTCTGCTACGCCGTTGCTTTGAGGTGAGTAGGGAGTAGTTTTCTGGTGTTCAATGCCCTGTGCCTTGAGCCACTCCCTGCAGGCTTCGTACTCCCCCCCATTGTCCGTCCTGAATGCCTTCACCTTCCTTCCACTCTGTCGCTCGACCATAGCGACAAAGGCTTGCAGATTCTCCTTCACCTCACTTTTCTTTTTGAGAAAGTATATCCAGACCTTGCGGCTGTTGTCGTCGATGCATGTGAGGAAATATCTGCTGCCTCCATTGGACGGTATGCGAAAGGGACCACACACGTCAGAGTGGATGAGGTCAAGGGGTGCGAGAGCACGCGTACCATTACGCTTGAAAGGTTTCTTCTTGGCCTTGCCTTGAAGGCATGGCTCACACAAGATCCCAGCTCCCTCCGCCTCATCACCTAGCTCCATCCCACGCACTAGCTCCTGCTTATCCATGAGTACCAATGTGCGATGAGCCACGTGCCCAAAGCGCCTGTGCCACAGGTTCTCCGACGATGTGCACTGGCTAGAATGAACAGCCTCGGTGGCTGCATTTGCTTCTGGTTTTGTTGCCGAATCTTCCGGTGCCAATGCTTCCGCCCCTCCAACATGTCCTTCGTCATCAGAGTCTGCATTGTTACTCTCCTCATCATCACTCCCGGCCAAAGATTCAGCCGCTGATGTTGTCTTGGTTTGCAAGACGTAGAGTCCATCAACGCGAGGGACCTGTGCAACAACCTTCTTGGTAGGGTAGGAAATGCTGATGTCCTTGGTAAGGACTATCACTGCTTCCTTCTCTGTAAAAACAACTGTCATGCCATGGTCAGTTATCTTAGAGACAGAGAGCAGGTTGGCTGTGAAGGAGGGCAAGTAGACTACCCCCTCCAGCTTGAGGTCGGAGTCCGCACCATTGATACCCACTGTGACCAGCTTGTCACCAATCCCCTCAGCTGCCTCAACCTTGCCGTTGGCGACTCTAAAGTTTTTGTTGCATGGAGCAACAGAGATGAAGTCTCTCTTCTCATAGGTGGTGTGCTCGTTTGTACCCGAGTCAAGGCCATAAGCTCCTGGCCTGAGTATCGCCCTCCCTTTGTTGGAGGCACACTCGGCCATCAAGCTTGTGGGATCCTTCCCACCATGTCCCCCTCGCCATTCATCCTCGTCTCCTCCCTCCTTCTTGGGTGCCCGGCACTCCCGAGCCCAGTGTCCAGCCTTACCACAGTTATGGCAGTTTCCTTGACGCTTTGGACCCCTTCCACCAGTGCCGTTGTTTCCCTTGTATCCAGAGGAGGAGGTATTACGAAAGGCACCGCTGCTTCGTGAGGCAAAGGCAGCCATGTTTGCTTCACTACTGTTGTGACGCATGGCTTCATTTCGTACATACTCCGAGACGGTGGTGTAGGATACTTGCTCTTCCGTCCACCCTCCAATCACTGTGATCATGGGACCCCAGCTCTCCCGCAGCGTCATCAGAAAAATCATGGCCTGCATATCCGATTTCAGGTCCCACCCCATGCCGTTGGCTTGTTGCAAGAGAGTCTCAAACTTCTGCATAAAGGCGGAGACATCCTCCCCTTCACCAAGCCTCTTACTGATGAGGTTTTGTAGAATGAAGAGACGGTTGGCAAGTGAGGAGGACTGAAACACCTTGCCGATTTTGGCGTATGCCGCGGCTGCCACTGTACAACCGCTGATGTGTGAGAGGACTGAGGGTTGTATGGAGGACACGAGAACGGCAAGAGCCTTCTTGTTGAGCTTGACCCATGCCACAAGGTCAGCACCCTCCTCTTTTGGTGCTGGGATACTTCCGTCAAAATATCCTAGCAAGTCTCTATCATCCATGATGATCTCAAACTGCCACTTCCAGAGAGCAAACCCCTCTCCATCAAACTTGAGGATGGGAGAATGATTCCCTGGTTCCCCTGTCCCTGCCATCCCTACACCTACAACTGCTACAGCTGCTACACCTGTTGTTGATGCCGATGCACCTGTGTTGGAGGCCGTTGTAGGCTGTTGGTGAGAAGAGGCAACTGCTGGCCCTGTTCACGTTGGCCGATGCAAGCAGATGTAAGCTGATGTAGGCTCATGTAGGCTGATGTCAGCTCCCAAGGCAGAAAGGTGCAGATGTGTTGCATTCCCCTCCGGCTGATGATTGACCTGCAAACAGAGAGGATGGGTGAGAGCGAAGGCGCTCTCATTGCTTGTGACTTTGGCGGTTGCGTGCGTGAAACTTCTCTAACCAGAGGAGTGGGCGCATAACCCTTTGGTAGCTACTGAGCTAACCACCTCCGGCAGAGAAGCCGCGAAACCCAAAAAAGCTCACAAAGGTTTTTTTTACACCTTCTTCCTTTGCAGGTATGTGTCGTGCACCCCAAACTTAATCAGGCATACACTTCACCTTCAAGAGTACTAACGCCTTAGCATTACGTCTCAAGAAGAGCTCAAGTCGTCAATACGCAAGAGAGCATCAAGCAAGGGTTAATTGATCAGCATGCAAGACAAGTCCTTTTATAGCTGTCTGTCCAGTCCTGGAACTCAAAAGCACATTCCTAAGAAGTGGCTTGACCCTACCACATCACCAAGACACTTGCTCTGTGGGCTTGACACATAAGCTTCCTTGTGCCAAGGTGACTGATCAGCCGTGTTGCTTCCCAGAAGCAATGGACTTTCTTTCTTGGAAGCTTCTAAAACAACCAAGATGTGCATGGAGCCAGGATCGAGCTCATGACCTCTCACTTGGTCAAATCAACAAAATGGCCAAGTTAACCACTCACCTACATGGTGTACTCATAGGTCATATCTCACATGAGACAGAGCATAGTTGAGTCACCCTACAACAAATCCAGGGGTCATACCTCCACAAGGGGCAGAGCATTCCTGATTCGTCGTACAAGACTGAACAAGGGGCAAACATATTCAACACGTGGAAGCCCGCACGCTACATCAACAACGCTGCAGCCCCAACTTGCTGCCTAGAGTTTGTAGCTTGGTATCAGATCCAGAGAATAGCTGCAGTAGCAAAAGACTGGCATATAGGTGCCAAACAACCCCAGCGGACCCCCATACGCACCAATGCAGGGGAAATGCTCCCGGATTTTTTCCGATAGCATTGACCCGCCTGATGGCGGCGTCAGATTTTTCCCACGGCCACTAGGCCAGGGGAAAGACTGTTGAAATGTTTTTGGTAACACTAACACCCACGCATGACACAAGGAGGTGAGCGGCAGGCAACGTTTGACACCTCCGGGCAACAACGCAAGCTGTAACGTCACCCAGGTGCAGTGATTGGCACCTGCAAGCAGCAGCAGCAGTCTGCAGCAGCGGAAGCCGCAAGCAACGGCAGCGAGCAGTGGTAGCAGCAGCCAGCAGCAGCTGCGTGCAGCAACAGCAGCAAGCGGATGCAGCAGCTTGCAACACCCATAGCAGCAGCAGCCCACAGCAAAAGCCCGCAACAGCCCGCAGCAGCAACCCGCAGCACCAGCCCGTAGCAGCAGCGAGCAGTAGCGGCAGCGAACAACGAGCAGCAGTTGTAGCAGCGAGTAGTAGCAACAACAGCAATAGCAGGCTGCAGGAGCTGCATCACTTAGCCGCAGAAGCAGCTAGCTGCACCAATAGTAGCTGTGAGCAGCCGCTGGCAGCATCTAGAAGCGGCTGCTGCTGCTCGCAGCCTGCAGCTTGCCGCAAGCGATAGGTTGTGGGCATCGAGCCCGGTGCTCGCAACAAACAGCGGGCTCGCTACCCGCTGCCTATAGCGAGTAGCAAAGCCCGATGTGGCAGACGAAAGACAAACAAATGAATATAAAAACAGGAAAAAAAGCCCCCCACCCCACCATCTTCTGTGCTGTGGCTACAACAGCTACCATAGCTACTGCAGCAGCCACAGTAGCCACTGTAGTCGCTGCTAAAACTACAGCAGCAGCAGCAGCACCAGCACCAGCACCAGCACCAGCACCAACACCAGCACCAACAGTTGCAGCAACAGCCGCAGTAGTAGCAGTTGCAACAACAACAACAACAGTAGCAACAGTAGCAGCAGCTGCAGTTGCAGCCTCAACAACCGCCACTACAGACGTCAACATCCCGTTGCTAACGTCACTACTGACGTCACTATTGACGTCATCAACACAAAAAGGGGGAAGGGGGAAGAAAACCAAAGGGTGGGCAGGGAGTCAGCAGTAGCCCTGCACATAATGCGATGGTAGCTGCTGACGTCACTACTGACATCAGCAACACAAAAAAAAAACCAAGGGGCATCAAACCATGGCTTGCACCCCCAATAGGGAGGGGTCCTCCTCTGTTGGAGGGACCCCCACTCCCCCTTTCTTATAGTAGCTGTAGTAGGTGCAGCAGCAGCAGCAACACTAGGAGCAGCAATAGCAGCAGCAGCAGCATCAGCACCAGCAGCAATAGTAGCAACAGCAGCAAGAGCAGTAGCAGTTGCAGCAGCAGTAGCGGTAGCATCAACAACAGCAGTAGTAGTAGCAACAACGGCAGCAGCAGCAGCAGTAGTAACAACAGCAATAGTAGTAGCAACAACAGCAGTAATAGCAGCAGCGGCGGCAGCAGCAGCAGCTCCCTAGCATCATTGTTGGCAACCCTGACCCCGTGGCTGCTCTTCAGCAACAGCTCGCCGCATTGACACAGCACCTTGCAACGTTGCAGCCATTAGCCTCCAAGACAGCCACCAGTGTACCGCCACCATTCATCCCTCCAGGGCATGCCAGCCAAGCTGTGTGTCTGCTGCCATGCATTACCTAGCGCAGCAGTAGACTCAGCGCCAGCGGTAGACCGTGACCTCCATCCTTGGCCCCACTTTGGGCGCTTGCCATACGCAGAAGGAATTTGAGACGCCGCCGCCACCGCTTCGGGCCGGCGAGCAGTTCCAAAGCTCGGAGCTCAGCTTCCACATCTAGGCGCAGGGTGAGGGCCTGTGGGCATACTACACCCTCTTGTATGGCCCCACCCTGGCCGACCAGTTGTATGACGTTGGTCGTGCCGTACGTCCTATAGTCCCCGTCGCCCCTCTGGCTTCCCGCCTCGCCCTTGAGCCCTACCTCAACGACTTCATAGCTGGCGCCACCCCGGACCCTGCAATTGTGTGGCACGTCCTCACTCGTCCCCATTGCGTGTCTAGCGAGGCTGAGACCAACCGCCTGCTGCCGGAGTTCAACTCCCTACACATGGGGGAGACCGAAACGGTCACCTCCTACTAGCAGCGGGCGGAGGACATTCTTCGTCGCCTCGGCACCTCTGCCATACCCCCTCTGGCCGCGCTCCTCACCATCAAGCGCGATGCCACCACCGCGTATGCGGACGTCTTTGTGCACTACTCTAACAACGTCCTCTTCACCATGGTAGCCCAGGGCACCCTCATGCCCTGGGCATACGAGCTCTTCCTCCGGATTGAGGAAGCTTGTCTAGAGTCTGAACTCCAGCACACGAAGGCTCTCACCTTCCTTGTCGTTGCCTCCGTGGCTGTCGCCTCCCCTGTCACAGCTACCTCATCGTCGTCAAGGAAGAAGAAGCAACGGAACAAGAAAGGCAAGGGTCAACAGCAGCAGCAGTAGCAGTAGCTGTCAACCATGTCCAATAGTGGCGGCTCGGTCTGCCATAACTATGGCCAGCCCATGCACGGGTGGTACACGTATCCTCTACCGACGGACAAAGCACACATCATTGCCACCATGCATGGCCAGCGGGAGCGCCGTCTCACCTCTACCATCGTAGCCATCGCCTCGTCCAACAGCTCCACCACTTCGGTCGCTTCGCTAGTCCAGCCGACACCAGCGCCGCAGCCGTACCATCCGCAGTCGTCGGTGCCTTTGTTTCCCTCGCCGCCACAATCCTCCTCCTACCTGGGCTCCGGTGCCATCACCCCGTACTCAGTCTACACCCCCGGGCCGTCCTCCCGTGAGCGACAGCTGGAGCGGTTCATCTCGCTCCAGCTCGGCCTGCCTCGCCCTTCTCCCCAAGGAGGTGCGAGTTGCATCACCTCCTGCTCTCCTGCCCAGGCCTGCATGACTGAGACTGAGTTGCGGTCATGTCCCGTTTCCTTGTCTGTCTCGTCGTCTCCCATGGTCTCCTCTACCCTTTTCCGTGACGACGTTGCGTGGCTTGATGATTGGTAGTCTCGGTTCGCGCCTCCTTCCACCGCGTCCGCATCCCTTGCTTGCTGCCATGTGACGGATAGCGACTTGGCGACCCTGGTCGAGGACCTTGCTGCGACTTGGATCATTGAATGCAAAGCCACGCATCACATGATGGCCTCTCATGAGGCCTTTAGTATGCTTAGCCTTGTAGACAATGTCTCCGGTGTCCGGACGGGCTCCGGACAGGTGTCGCCTGTCCGTGGTGTTGGCGTCATTCGTTTCCGTGTTCCTGCCGGTGACGTCTTTCTGACTGATGTCCATTTTGTCCCAGGTTTCGAGCTCAGCCTCTTGTCTGTCAATCCCCTTGACCGCATGAGCATGGACATTGTACTCTCGCGTGGTGTTGGCACAGTGTCGTTACGTCCATCTGGTCTTATTGTCCTACACGCCACTGCCCGTGGCAACCTGTGGCATGTTCCTCGCCTCTCCTCCTCTCCTTCCATCTCCTCCCCATCGGCCGCCACAGGCCATGTGTTTGCCACCAGCACGCTCTCTCTTCAGCACACCTGTCTCTTGCACCACCACCTTTTCCATGTCCACTCTACCGCCGGCGAGAGCATGCTTCGCACCCAGCCAGCCAAGGGCCTTGATCCGGAGACTTTCCCTCTACCGTGCCCCACCGAGTGCATTGATTGCACTCAGGGGAAGATGCACCAGTCCACGTATCCTTTGTCTTCCTCCCGTGCATCCGCCCCTCTGGACCTCATCCATTTGGATGTCATTGGACCCTCTCCCCACCGAGTCTCTCGGGGAGTATGGCCGCTATGTCCTCACCCTCACTAACGACTATTCTTGCTACCATTGGGTTTTCTTCCTTAGGCAGAAGAGCGATGTCGCACGAGCCATCCAAGACTGGCTTGTCCTTGCGGAGCGCGAGTGTGGCCGCTCTCTTTGCCGCTTTTGCTCTCATCGCGGTGGCGAGTACTTGGGTGAGACCACGATCTTTCTCGCCTCCCGCGGGATCCACCATGAAACGTCTACGCCCTACACACTTTCCCAGAATGGTGTCTCCGAGGGGTGGAACCATACCATGACCGGCGCCGCCCGCACCATGTGGGTCGACTCCGGTCTCTCCGATGGCTTCTACTTTGAAGCCATGGCCTACATGAACTGGGTCGGGAACCGGATCCCCCACGGTCCCCTTCCCTGCCACTCCACGCTGTACCAGAATTGGTGCGGTCAGCGCGCTGACCTCCGCCCGGCTCGCGTCTAAGGCTGCGTGGCCATTGTGTGGCTACCCGCCCCGCAACAGAGCGGCAAGCTTGCCCCCCGCAGACGTCCCTGCACCTTCCACCATGTCTCTTGTCAGTCCAAGGCCTTGCGCTTCTAGGATCCTTCCTGGCACTACATCGTCGAGTCCCTTGATGCCCTCTTATTCGAGGACCTGTTTCCTCGTGACCTCCTTTGCTCTAGCTCATCCATGTCTATCCCGTCGCGTGGGGGAGTGGTGAGTCCCTCCTCCGTCCTACCGCTTCCGGGTGACACATCCCTCAGTCCCTCTCAGCTAGCAGCGCCAGTCGCGACCACTGGCCCCTCCGGACCAGCAGTCCCAGTCGCGTCCGCTGGTCCCTCCAGGCCGGCAGCCCCAGTCGCGACCACCGGCCCCTCCGGGCCGGCAGCCCCAGTCGCGACCACCGGCACCTCTAGACTAGCAGTCCCAGTTGCGTCTCCTCGTCCCTTTGGGCCGGTAGCCCCAGTCGCGACCACTGGCCCCTCTTGACAAGTAGCCCCAATCGCGTCCGCTGGTCCCTTTGGGCCAGCAGCCCTAGTCGCGACCACTACCCGCTCCGGACGAGCAGCCCCAATCGTGTCCACTTGCCACTCCGAGCCAGCTACCCCAGTCGCGTCCACTGACCCCTTCGGGCCAGCAGCCCAAATCGCGTCCACCGGCCCCTCAGAGCCGACTGCCCCAGTCGCGTCCATCGGCCCCACCGGGCCTGCAGCTCCACTCGCGTCCACTGGCCCCTCCAGGCCGGTAGCCCCAGTCACGTCCACTGGCCCCTCCAAGCCGGCACCTCCAGTTGCGTCCACTGGCCCATCAGGGCCAGATGTCCCGTCCGTCTCTGTTGGCCCGTCGAACTCAACGCCATCGCCTGCCCTGCCACGCTACACACGTGGCCCAGGCGGCAGCCTCTGACCCAGGCCGTTGGTGAGTACGTAGACCGTCGTACGGTGCTCCATGGCGCCTCGACCCCCAATGGCTCCACATGTCTCCTCCACTCCCACGGTCGTGAGTGGGGATCCTAGCACCGAGGCCCTCGGCTTGACCACCTCAGCCATCACTGCAAAACTTTACCGGGGCTCCGCACTGGGCTACGCCATGCTTCATCATGAGCATCAGCATGCTGTCGTGGTTGCACTCGCACACATCCCACTTGGGGCTCAAGATGCACACGCTCTCTCAGTCCACTCCACAGCACGCCCGGAGGACCTAGCCACCCTGCGCAATGCTTGAGCCTCTCCTCAGGCCGCACACTAGGACGCTACCTGCGCCGATGAGCTCGCCGCCATCCGACAGTACCACGTGTATGACCTTGTAGACCTTCCTCCAGGTCGGAAGGCCATTGGCGCCAAGTGGGTCTTTCAACGCAAGTGGAAGCCCGACGGGTCCTTGGACAAGTACAAGGCCTGCCTTACAGCCAAGAGGTTTGCCCAGATTTGTGGGTCAATTACAACAAGTTCTTTGCCCAGTTGGCCGGTTCTCCACTAGTCGGGTGCTCTTCAGCCTTGTCGCCCAGCATGGGTGGGAGATGCATCAGATGGATGTGAGCAATGCGTTTCTCCATGGCTCACTGGAGGGTGAGGATCTCTACATGGTGCAACCCCCAGGCCTCGACAATGGCACTGGGAGATTATAGCGAGTGTGTAAGGCCTTCTATGGCCTCAAGCAGTTGCCTCAGTGATGGAACCAGGAGATCAGCAGCACGCTCCTTTGCGGCGGGCTCCAGTGCAGCACCGCTGACCCCGCACTGTTTGTTAGTCTGCGACGCCTGACCTTCGCTGTTGTTCTGGTTTACGTCAGCGATCTCCTCATTGTGTTACTAGACACAGCTGCCATCCAGCGTGTCAAGGACTTGCTACACGCCGCCTACCACATGAAGGATCTCGGATTTCTCAGAGTCTTCTTAGGCATGGAGCTCGAGCATGATTGCTCCTAGGGGGTCCTGCACATCCACGAGGCCGCCTATGTGCAGAGTCTATCCACCCCCTTTGCGGAGGAACTGCCACTTGTATTGAGCTTATCCTCACCCATGTCGCCGGATGGCGGGGTGAAGCTGAAGAGTCCAAACCCAGCTGTTGTTGGGGAGCCAGTCAATGTGACCACGTATCTACGAGTCATCGGGTCACTGATGTTCCTGGCGACGATGACGTGTCTAGACATCGCGTTCGCCGTCAACCTCCTGGCCCAGTTTTCTCAAGGGTCGCGTCACCTCCACTACAAGGCTGCAATCCGAGTACTGCACTATGTCGTCTCGACTCCTCGGCGAGGTCTCATGTTCCGCCGCCAACCATCTGTTGTCGCGGTGGGCTACATCGACAGTGACTGGGCCGGAAGTCCGGAAGGTAAGAGTCGCACAGGCTAGATCTTTCTGATTGGCGGCACAGCTGTGTCCTAGCGCATTGGCAAGCAGGGCTGCATTGCACGCTGCACTGCTGAGGCTGAGTACGTAGCGCTTGGCTCAGGCGCGTGTAAGAGTATGTGGTTGCATCGTCTGTTGTCCGAGTTGCGTCAGTCTATCGCATCCATCACATTGCATTGTGACAATGAGAGTGCCATGGCCATATTTGACAATGATGGTGTGCATCACACGCACAAAGCACATCAACGTTGAGTATCACTATGTGCGTTCATTGTTGCATGACAACAGCATCAGCATCGTGTGGGTTGAGACAGGACGGCAGTTGGCTGACTTCTTCACCAATGCACTGAAGCGCGGCTCGTTTAAGAAGGTTGTGAGTTCGGTCGGCGTGTGTCCGTGAGTGGCTCTCTTTGTCCGTGCCTGCTTTTCTGCATGTCCTGGGGGAGTCTAGTCGTTGACTGTGTCTCTGCCTGTACATGTGCATACGCCTGTGAGTCATGGGGGAGTGTTGGTTTTCGTGCATCTCTCATTGTACTCTATTGTGTCCTCCGGGCTTGTGTACATTGGCGTGCAGATGACTGACGGCGAGACTTGACGTTGCTGAAGTGTCGCTCGGTGGAGCCGACGCGCGCTGAGGCCCACTCATAGTTTGCTGGAGCCTCCTCCCTCCGGTGATGCGCTCAGCTCAATCGGCAGGCCTCCTCGACGGTCAGGGCCACCGGCGGTCACTGCCACTGCATATGCTGTCTGCATGCACCCAGCACTGTCTCTGGTTGTGGCGTTGCGTCCGCAGCATCATGCTGTGCCTAAGGTCCATGTCTCCTATTGTGTGGCCCTGTTTGGCATCACTATCTATCATAGGCACTGCTAGGGTTCGGGCAGCCATAACTCTTTGCTGCTATTTTCTAGCTGATTCTGACCGCACGACAGCTTTCATAGCGTCGGTATTATGATGTGGTCCAGTTTTCAGGCAAAATGGACGACGCCCGGGTTTTGGGCTGTCGGGCGCATCGCAGGGCTCACCGAGAAAACCCTGCCTGCCAGAAAATAGGTCTACGGCTATTTTATGATTGGTTGGTTAGCTGAGTAACAAGTTCTACACTAATGTGGGGGAGCTAGAACTTGGAGTGGTCTCCCATTGTTGCTCATTCTTCATTCCTAATTACTCAGTTTCAATTTTCAGCTGCTTTCTGGCGCTAACACTGGCCCGCGCGTTTCTGAGTAACAAACCCAGAGCTTCCAGACTTCAACTCTAGAGCAACGGACTGAGGCGGCAGCAGACTTAAGCAACGAGCGTGGAAGCCCGCACGCTGCATCAACAACGCTGCTGCCCCAACTTGCTGCCTAGCATTTCTAGCTGTTGGTGACTGAACCATGTTGTGTGGTCATCTGTTAAGTAGGGTTTTGCACTCTGCCGTGTTTGGTTCTGACGGTTCTTGATTTGGATGCGTGAGCAGGGAGATGTAGTCAAAAACGTGGTTTTCGGCCGGTTTGTCCATAGCAGGAAAATGCCGCTTGTTGGCGCACCGCCGGTAGCAGAGGGCACTTATGACTTGACCTGCTCATTTTTCACAAACTCTGCATCATGCTTAGGCAAACCCTTGGATCATATGACGTGTTCCAATCCTGCTCACCGTTCCTTGCATGACCTGTGAGTCAGACGGGACGTAGTGGCAACTGTCTCGCACTTGTTAGTGGCTGGAACAATCTACCCATTGCTTCTCTGGCCCCGGCTGGGTCTGAATTAGGGATCTGCACAAGCATGGACACGGCCGAGTGGTCATTGTAAGCTGTACAAACAGAGAGAACAACTCACATCACATCACAGTCCACAACTTCTGCCTCACAACTACAGTTAAGTGTCAAGCACTAGCTTTCTTGTACTGGGAAAATGAACGTACCTTACTGTCACCCATATTCGTGCAAATTGATTTTTTTAGTTTGTCCATGTGCCACATTAAAATTTCCTTCACACCAAAAGTACATGTGAAGACACGTGAAGCACGCTTTTCCTTCCCAGAAAAGGAACTGTTCCCACCAAACTCCTCGTTGAAAAAAAATCAAAAATAACCAAATACAGGAGAATATAGATCGCACTAAATAGCAAATGAGAAAAGGGACTAATCTGGATGACAGTACGGTATCTGAAGTGTAATGTACCAGCAACCAAGAAGTCCACATTTATTACCACACACCATTCAAGAGTACTGTCACACATATTGCACTGCCAATTTGTGCCAGCTGCTCTCGAATCTGAATTCCTTAGTTGTACAGGGTTGTGCGCCACTCTGTCTTGACAAAAAGGCCTGGCTATCAGAGGCCTATTGTGACACTTCAGGGGTGTTGGTTGTTGTCTCTTGCAATTTCATCGGATGTCCTGAAGGGCAACCCTTAAAAGGATTGCACCGTGCCACTTTCCCTGGAGTGAACTTGAATGGCATCGACAGATCCCTCACTCCGCTGTGGCTTGGAGGTGGGAGGACTTTGTCTGCTGCATGCTGAATTGCAGCCCATGCCTCCTCCACATGGCGCTTCTCTGTGAGAGTCGCACCGATCGCCATTCGAAGCACATACTTGCCTCCCAGGACCTGTGGAACATGGGACGGGAGTGACATGCACGATACCAAGTTTGGTTTCAGTCAGCAGTTGTAAGAAGGAAGCAAGATGGCAGACTGGATGTCTTGC
>SZWC01012800.1:4464-16217 GCA_023375785.1 Penium margaritaceum | reverse complement strand
CTCTCTCTCTCTCTCTCTCTCTCTCTCTCTCTCTCTCTCTCTCTCTCTCTCTCTCTCTCTCTCTCTCTCTCTCTCTATATATATATATATATATATATATATATATATATATATATTTATATGTATATGTATGTATGTATATCTTTGTGTTTGTACGAATTTCGCTATGCTAAAGAGCCCTCAAACTAGGAAAAAGACGCTGGCGTTGTTCTATGTTCATACACGGTGACTGATGGTGACCCCCCGGCTGCTGTTCATGCACATGCAGATCCTAGAGGGGCACAAGGACCTGTCGACGATTGGAGGCGGGCGACCGTCAACTCGGCGGGACTGCGGCAACGAGAACAGTGGAGATGAGAAGAGCAGCAATGCTCTACAAGAGCGACAGGATGACCAACTATTGTTACAGTAGAATTTTGAACTAGGCTCTTAGTTCACACGGTTTTAGATAACTTGTGGGGTGGTTGGCCAAACATTGTTTATTGACCCACATGCTGCCGAGATGTTCGGACAGCTTTGCTAGGGAACATCGTCCTCCCCCTCTTCCACAGCTTAGTGTGTAGAGTGTGTGGAGGGCAGTAGGGAATAATCTACTGGTATCAGAGTGAGGGAAGCGTTCCCTCACATTTCGCGCGTAAGGAGCGCGCGAGGGTGGCGGCTACGGTGAGTGCTTCTGCTTTGCCAGCAAGAGTTGCCAAGGCCGCCGCATTGGCGGACAATGCTGCTGTCGCAGCCAGCGGCGCGGCGTAGCACGCACTGAGTCACAATTGCAGCCCGAGTGGCGGCAGTCGCTGCGGGATTGGGCAGCCCACCACTGAGGTGGTTACCATTCTCTGTTGCAACCAGCCCGTTGATACCGCAGCAGCAGTAAATTTAGCCACACAACAGCAGCACAGGGCCTGAGCAGAGCCCACAGCTGCTCCATCATCGAATACAGCCGTCCAATTTCGTCTTCCTCACAAGGCTGCACCCGTTGGGCTGCAATCTGAGGAGAAGTCACAACCGTTGGGCTGCGATTTGAGTAGCACGCAGCCGTTGGGCTACGAATTGAGAAGCAGCACGCAGTCGTTGGGCTGCAGTTTGAGAAGCAGCACCCAGCCGGTGGGCTGCGATTTGAGAAGCAGCACGTAGCCGTCGGGCTGCGACCTGAGAAGCAGCCGCAGCCGTTGGGCTGCAACTTGTTTGACCATCGCAGCTGCCGGGGTGGGCCCTACTCACAGACCGCAACTCCTGGGCTTCGACCTAAGGAGGGGCCGTGGCCGTCATCGCAAGCTACAATCGCTGTACTGGAACCTCTGCAAACTGTGGTGACTTTGGCTCACTCCACATCCTCAGACAACACCAGAGATCGGTGAGTCAGACTCCTCATCACTCCTCCCTTCTCTCCTTCTCTGGGACTTCTTGGGGTGGAAACCTTTCTCTCTCTCACCCTCATAGCTGTGCACAGCCCGGACAACCGGAGTACCCAGACCTTGTGCCTCGTCATGCATTTCTTTGGCAGAGCCGGAGGCTGAATGCTGCCGGATTTTTCTTGGGAGCTCTACCATCTACAATTCCACCCTTTCAGCTGATTTCTGCCCCTCTCCTTGGTCTAGGGCAGCCACAATGTCAGGCACACAATCAGAGGGTGGGGGTGACCTTCCACCCATTGCTGACTGCTCACAGTCTTCTGCAAGTCCGACTGCTCAGCGATTGGACAAGCAAGATGCGAAGCTGCAATCTTTGGAGACATTGCTCAAAATAACACTTGATAACCAGTATGCTCTCCCTCCACAGCCACCGTCGGGCCAGGTGCACCCAGCGAGGCAGACTGCAGGTAGCTCAACATCCGCATTAGGAAGTGCCGTAGTGCAGCAATAGCAGCAGTAGCAGCAACAGCAGTCACAACAGCAGCAGAAGCCATCACAACAGGTTTCAGGCACCTTGTTGTTGCAGCAGCAGGAGCATCAGTATGCTCAAAGTCTGATGCGGTCAGTTCCAGTGCACTCTTTCGTGTCGCCATTGTCCTTGCTGCAACGTTATGCACCACCTGTGTGCGAGGAGCCTGGCTTAGGCGACACACCCTCGTCTGGCTTGGTCATGCCGACAGGTCGTCTGGCTAAGGATTTTGAGTCTCCACCTCCTCGTTTTTCGGACAGTCTTGGATTTGAGGTGTGGGAGTTCAAGTTCCACACCTGGGCCACCGGTGAGGGACTGCTCCCCTACTACATGACTGATGATGTTGCCATAGATGCAGCACAATCTGCTGCTACAGCTCGAGCAGTCCATGCCCTAGTTCTTGCCTTCTAAGACGACTCCATTTTGGATGTCAAGCCCTATGTGGCAGACCTGACCGGGCAGGGTGCAAACCCCCTCGGAGCTTGGCAGCTCGTTTTGACCACCCATCAGCAATTGGTTAGGCTGATCTCAAAGAACGTATCCGCGAGTTCACTTCTCTTGGCCAGGGTGATACCGAGGTTGCTAGCGCATACAGGCACCGTGCACTACGTGCCTACACTTGCTTGGGCACGCAGATGCCTCCTCAGTATTCAGCTCTTGCTACGATTATGTTGGGAGCCCATGAGAAGTACTCGGAAGTTTTCCAGTACGTTGAGCCTGTGGAGCTCATGCAAATGAAGGAGACCGGTACTCTCCTTTCTTTGGCACGAGACTACCATGTGCGGGTGGCAGGGTGGTACCTTCCGCCCATGGGTTGCGTTGCAGCTACTTCCGTCCCTCCATCGGCTTCATCGTCTTTCATCTCCTCCTTGCATCCTTCCTTGCATCCTCCCTTGCCACTCATCACCTCCTCCATATCGCCTTCATCAAATACGAGTGCAACAGTGGTCTTGGGTAAGGGAGAGAGCTTCTTGGCGGCCGCATTACAGAGCTGAAGGGGGCCCTCGCATCCTCCTTTCGCAGTTAAATGGATTCGACCACCTCAGGGAGGTGCAAGTTGCATGCACAGTGCCGGGGGGCTCACCGTTTGCACTGTAGACAGATTTTGTGGGTTGTTTGGTGACGATGGCGTGACATAGTCTGTGGATGACCATGTTCTCTATGATGTGCCGTCGTGGATTGAGTTATTTACTGATCGTGCATGTCCTGACCCAGCAGAGCCACTACTATCCTCTCCTGGTTCTTGTGGGTTCTGTTTTGTGTCACCAGTGGAGCCTGTTCCGGATGGCAGCTAGGTCATTGACTCAGGTGCCACCCATCATATGTGCTTTTGCCATTGTGATTTTGTTCTACTTGCTCCCGTCGAGTCAGATCATCATGTGCGTACAGGGTCCGGTCAGCAATTGGGTGTGCATGATGTTGGGACCGTTTGGTTCGATGGTCCTGATGGTACTGTGTACTTCTCTGATATGTTGTATGTCCCTGGCCTCGAGCTCAGTCTGCTGTCTGTCCCCACGTGCAACTGCCTTGGACTCACAATCATGCATGCCACAGGTATTGCCACTGTCAGTGTTTGCTCCACCGGTAGTGTTGTGCTTTGTGGTGCTACTGTCGGCAGTCTCTATCACATTCCACTTCGTGTTACTACTTTGTTGTCTAAGTCTGCTTGTGTCTATGTGACTTGCACCTTGTGTATTGCACATCAATGGTTGTTGTACCGTCGTCTGTGTCATGTGCACTCTGCCATTATTGAGTCGCTTGTGCGTGTTAAGCCCACTCTCGGCCTTCACCCGGTCTCTATTGCATTGCCAGTTGCCAGCGATTGTCTCCCCTGTCTCAAAGTGAAAATGCATTGTGCCACGTATCCCTCGTCCTCCACCACAACCTCCTGACCTCTGGAGCTCCTGCATGCTGACCTCATGGGGCCCTTGCCCACTGAGTCCCAGGCTGAGCGCAGACTTTATGTTCGCACTCTAACTGATGATTTCTCTCATTATCGGTGGGTACTTTGTTTGCGTCACAAAAGCGGTGCTTGTCCTCCGTCGTTGGTTGGTTCAAGCTGAACGCTAAACCAATAATGCTTGTCTCACTTTTGCTCAGATTGCGGGGGAGAATTCATGGGTTGCTGCTCAAATTCTTGAAGAGCAAGGCTTGACGCACGATCTCTCCGTTCCCTACACGCCGCAACAGAATGGCGTGTCCAAACGTTGGAACCGCACGATGATGGATGTTGTACGGTCCATGCGTGTTGATTCTGGTCTGTGAGAGGCTTTTGCCTTCGAGGCAGTGGCCTACATGACTTGGATCCGGAACCGCGTGCCTCATGACCTGCTTCCTCGTCATGTGACTCCCTATGCGCGTTGGTTTGGGTGACGTGCTGACCTTCGGTTGGCATGTGTGTGGGGTTGTCTAGCCTGTGTTTGGGTCCCTGATGCCCAATAAGGTAGCAAACTCACTCCCCGCGGTCGCTTCTGTCTTTTTCTGGGGGTCGCTCCTCAATCACAAGCCTGCGTTTTTAGGGACCCCGATCATCACCATATTGTCGAGTCTCGTGACGCTGTCTTCCTTGAGTCCTACACGCAGCATGATCTACGTCGGATTCGGTCCTCGGACCCTCACTTGGCTTCGTGCCCTCGCTCCCAACGTGTGGGGGAGGGTTCCTGTGTGGGTATTCCCATCGGGGCGGGCACTTCTGTCCACCCTGTCTCTATAGCACCCCTTGTACTTCCTTAGTCTGCACCCCTTGTGTCCCCACTTTATGCACCCCCTCTTGCTGTGTCGCTTCCTGTGTCGTCTCCGTCCTCAGTGCCTTTTGTTCCGCCTGTGCTACCCACTGATGGTTCTCCTCCATCGTCTACCGTGTCCCCCTCCCCGTCGGCTGCTGCCTCCCCTACCACTGTCCCTCCAGAAATGGCTGTAGACCCGGCTCTTTTGTCTGCTGGTTTGCCTCTTGCTGCATCCTCTGCCTCACCCCCTACCTCTCCGCCGGTGTGCCCATGACGCCCGATGGAAAGAAAATCCTGAAACCAGTCAACTCAGTGGACCTCGGGGAGCCGGTCGAGTCGACTGGGTACTTGTATCGCATTGAGTCGCTCATGTATCTGGTCACCACCACTCGGCCTGACATTGTTAAATTACAATTGTGAACTAGGCTCTTAGTTCACACATTTTTAGATAACTTAAGGAGTGGTTGTCCGGACATTGTTTATTGACCCACTTGCTACCGAAGATGTTTGGACAGCTTTGTTAAGGCACATGAGTGAATTAGGGAGATCGAGGTCACCTCCGCCGGTGGGATCGAGCTAGCGAGCTCGATGAGAGTTCGCTAACTCGACGTGTGCCGACGGGGGAGCCTCCACTAACTTTGCATCTCTTCTTGTCGTCTCTCTGTTGTTGCCCATAGCAATTGCACTAAGCTTTACCCTAAGCATCTATTGTCCTCCCCCTCTTCCACAACTTAATGTGTAGACAGTGCGTGGAGGACAGTAGGGGATAATCTACAGTTGGGACTCTGTCGGGTCAGCTGGCGGCAGCAAAACCAGCCCGTCACCTCCCTCTTCACCTAGTCCTCATCGGCAAATGCCGACAAGGACTATCGGGCTGTTGACCGGATGAGGTCCGAAAGACAGCTGGCCTTTTTTTTAGCGCTCTTCTCATGTCGACAATGTTGACATGAGAAAGGACAAGGTTGTAATATACATCGTTTCGGTCGATAGATCAGCGATGTCCATAATCAAAAACAAAATGACAGTGATGCCCAATTTTTTCGTTCTTCGAGTGATAACGGGCACAGCTTACATGTATGTCACGTTTTTAACAGGTTTAACATGGATTTTGACTTCGAGGGTGAAGTCAAGCTTTGTCCGTCATCGTGAGCTCGAAAGAGGAGTTTCGCAAAAAAACCTCCCTGTGAGCTCACGATGACCTTGTAAACCCCCCCATTTTAACCAGGGGTTTGTCGACGGTTTGATGGGGTTTGCAAGATGCGGCGCACACTATGATAAAAGAAAGGGAATCTGCCGGGTTCCGCTACCGCAGGGCCCGGTATATGCCCGGGTAACTAAAAAAAAAACCCTTATCCCCAATGTAACTAGGGGGTTTGTCGAGGGTTTTGGAGGGGGGCTTGCAAGATGCGGCACACGCTATAATAGAAGAAAAGGAATCTGTCAAGACCCGCTACCGTGAGACATCGCAAATGCCCGGGCAAGTAAGAAAAAAACCCAAATCCTCCAGTGCAACTAGAGGGTTTTTCGAGGGTTTGGGGGAGGTTTGCGACATGCGACACAAGCTGTGATAAAAGAAAGGGAATTTTCCGGGACCCGCGGTAGCGGAGCCTAGTAGATGCACGGGCAAGTAAGAAAACAAAACCCAAAACCCCTGCGTATCTAGTGGGTTTTTCCGATATTGGCGGGGGTTTGCAAGATGTGTCGCACTCTATGATAAAGGAAAGCGGATCTGCCGGGCCCAGCTACCGCAGGGCCCGACAAGTGCGCTAGCAAGTAAAACGTTTTAACCTTTTTGGTTTTTTCCTGCATCTCTCATCGTACTCTGTTATGTCCTCCTAGCTTGGGTACTTCGGCATGCTGATGACTGACGGTGAGACGTGACACTGCTGGAGTGTCATCTAGTGGAGCCGACGTACAATGAGGCCCACTTGTAGCTTGCTGGAGCCTCCTCTCCTCTTCTACGTGCTCATCTCCATCAGCGGACCTCCTCGGCAGTCGTGCCGCCGGCACTCTCTGTCGCTCCTTTTGCTGTCTAGACGCGTCCAATGTTGTTTTTGACTGCAATGTTGGATTCGCAGCGATGTATCATGCACAGGGTCCAAGTTTCATGAGTTTCGAGCACTGTTAGTACCGGGAACTAGAGTAGACCCCGCCAGGGTTTAGGCGGCTTTAACTCTTGACTACTGTTTTTGCATTTGATTCTGACTGCATGGCTACGTTTGCAACATGTGTATTATGGTATGGTCCAGTTTTCAGACAAAATGGATGACGCCCAGGTTTTTGGGCTCTCGGCTGTCTAGCAAGGCTCACCAAGAAAACTTGCCTGCCTGAAAATAGAGTTATTTTTTGATTGGCTGGTGAACTGAGCAATAAGTTCAATAGAGCTGGGGGAGGCTTGTTCTTGGAGGGGTCTCCCATTGTGTCTCATTCTCAATTCTGAATCAGTTATTTCTAGTTCGCAGCTGCTTTCTGGCGCAATCCTTGCGCTCGCATGTCAGAGTAACAAACCCAAAGCACTCAAACTTGGAGTCTAGAGCGCCAGACTGAGGGGGCAGCAGACTAAGCAACAAGCGTGGAATCCCGCACGTTGCATCGAAAATGCAATTGCCCCAACCTGCGCATTAGAATAGTTTCCAGCTCAGTATCAGAGCCAGAGTGCAGCAGCAGCAGCAAACAACTAGCGTACAAGTTCCTCACTACGTCAACGGACCTCCATACGCTCCAGTGCAGGGGAAACACTGCCGAATGCTTTCTCGGCAGCATTGACCTGCCTGGTGGCGGCATCAGAAGTTTCCCCATGGCCACTAGGCTAAGGGAAATGCTGCCGGATATCTCTTGTAGCACTTACCACCATATGTGAAGGAAGGATGTCAACGGCAACCCACGTCATGCACCTGTTGGAAACGATGCATGTGGCAAAGTCAACCAGGTGTAGTAACTAGCACCAGTACCAAGCCGCAGGAGCAGCCTACAACAGCAGCAGCAGCAGCAGCTTGTAGCAGAAGCGAGCAATGGAAACAGCAGCCAACAATAATTGTGCGCAATAGTAGCAGCTAGAAGGAGTAGCTCGTGGTAGCTAGTAGCAGCAACAGCTTGCAGCAATAGCAGCCAGCAGCAGCAGCTCGCAATAGTAGCACTGCATAGTAGTAGCAAGCACCAGCAACAACGAGCAGCAACAACACACAGCAGCACCGACAACAAAGCAAGAGCAGTGGCATCTACAGCAACCAGAAATAGCCATCAGCAGTAGCTCTTGCAGCGGCCAGTAGCACCAACTCGCAGCGTGCTGATCGTAGTGAGAAGATAGCTATGAGCAACGTTCTCTCTACTTGCAACTCAAAGTAAGCAGCGAGCAGCGAGCTTGCTACCCAGAGCTTGCAACGAGCAGCGAGCTCGTGGCTCGCATTATCGAACGAAGAAAAAAAAGGCACACAAATAAATCCTCCACCCCGCGGGTGGCCCTGTACCAACTACAGCAACCACCATAGCCACTGTAGTAGCTATAGTAGCTAGAACAGCACGCAAGAGCTCAGGAGCACTAGTTGCAGTAGCATATAACTCAACAGCAGAAGCACAAGTAGTAGCAGATGCTGCTTCAATAGCAGCCACAGGAGATGCGACCACAGCCGCAATAGCAGCAGCAATAGCCGTAGTAATAGGCCAGTAGAAGCAGCACCAGAAGCGATTGTAGTAGTAGCAGCAATAAGAGCTCTCCAAGTGCCACAGCGGCGCCTGTACCAACAGCCACTGCTGATGTCAGTCATCCTCAAATGACATCACTACAAACATCATAAACAACAAAAGAACCAAACATAAAGAGCAGTAACCCTGTAGATAACGTAGCAACAGTTGTTGACGTTAACCATCCTAGACTGACGTCATTGTTGACGTCACTACTGACATCAGTAGAAAATAATAATAAACAAGAAAAAAAATGAGGCACCATGACGGACAGTGGGGAGGGGTCCTCCTTTGCTCGAGGACCCCCCTTCCTATAAAACCTGCTATAGTTGCAACAGCAATAGCAGTTGCGGATGCTGCCACAACCACAACAGCAGGACCAGCAGCAGCAAGAGCAACGGCAGCAGCAATAGCAACGCCAGGAGCTATAGCACCCGGCGCCACTACAACAGGAGCAGTAGCAGGAGCAACATCAGGAGCAGCTGTAGTTGCCAATGTAATAACACCAATTCTAGCAGCTATAAGAGTAATAGCAACAGCTACAAGAGTAGCAACAGGAACAGCAGTAGCATCAACAAGAGCACCAGCATCAGCCACCACCGTTTTTACAACAGTAGTAACAACAGCATCAGTAGAAGCAACACCAACACCTCGGAGGCTCTGTCTTCTGTCATGGAGGCGCGACACATTTGCTCGGTCATGGAGACCAGTCGCCTGCTTCGCGAGTTCAAATCCCTGCACATGAGGGAGACCGAGACGGTCACCTCCTACTGGCAGTGCATGGAAGGCATCTTACACTGCCTCGTAGTCGGTGGACTACTCCCCCTCCGCACTTCTGACCATAAAGCGTGGCGCCACCGACGTCTTTGTTCACTACTCCCACGAGGTTCTCACCGCGATGACCATCCAGGGTACCAGCATGCCTTGGGCATACGAGCTCTTCCTTCGCATCGAGGAGGCTTGCCAGGAGTTACGTACCCAGCACACAGAGTCCCTCACATCTCCTGTCGTTGCCTTAGTGGCTATTGCCGCCCCCGCAGCAGCAGTGTCCTCCGGAGGCGCCTCCTTTTCCGGTAAGAAGAAACGCAGGGGCAAGAAGGGAAAGGGCCCATAGCAGCTGTCTTGAAGATCTGGCTGCGACCGCCTAATTTTCCATAACATTGGTCAGTCAGGCCACGGGTGGTACACGTGTTCACTCCCGACAGACGAAGCGTACGTCATCGCCACCATGCGTCGCCAGTGCAAGTGTCACCTTGCCATTGCTGCCATGACTGTCACTACTCCTACTATAGTTGCGCTACCCGCGACAACTATACCGTAGTTTCATCAATAGCTGGCCACCCCCGCTCTTTTGTTGCCGGCGCCTTCCTCCTTCATGGACTCCGGTTTGTCACGCCGAAGTCGGTGTACTCCGTCGGACACTCCACCCGTGAGCATTAGTTAGAGCAGTTCATCGCGCTCCAGCTCGGCCTTCCTCGCCCTCCTCCCCTACGAGTTGTGTCGTTGCTCGTTCTCCTGCACTGCCTTGTATAGTAGAGTCTTTGTTGTGGCTGGGCCATGTACCTTTGTCTACCCTGTCCTCCGTCGTACCCACTCCACTTGCTACATTTCGCAATAATTTCGTGTGGCTAGATGATTGGCAGCTCCGATTTGCACCCTAGTCCACCGCGTCTACGTCCCTTGCTCAGTGCCAAGTGAACGCTGATGATTTGGCGACATCTGTCTTGTACCTGTCTGAGACTTGGATCATCGAATCTGGGGCCACCTATTACATGACAGCCTCACACGAGGCCTTCAATGTCCTTGGCCTCGTCACCGTTGTCACTGGAGTTCGGACGCGATCTGGTCAGGTCTTACCCGTTCTTGGTGCTGGTGTCGTTTGTTTCCGTGGTCTTACTTGGGATGTCTTTGTGACCGACGTTCTCTTCATCCCTGTTCTAGAGCTCAGCCTTCTGTCTGTCAGCGCACTTGACCGCATGAGCATGGACGTCCTGCACTCCCGTGGTGTCGGCATTTTGTTGTTGCATCCATCTAGTCGTGTCGTCCTGCATGCCACCACTCGTGGCAACTTGTGGTACGTGTTGCGCTTGTCTGCACCTTCCTCCATCTCCTCACCACCTACCAACATTGGCCATGTGTTGGTCACCAATTCGCTCTCTCCGCAACACACACGTCTCCTGCACTGTTGCCTTTTGCCACGTCCACTCTGCTACTATCAATAGCATACTTTGCACGCAGCCGGCCTAGTCTCTTGATCCACACTCGATTCCTTTGCCATGTCCCACTAAGTGCATTGACTATGCTCAAGGGAAGATGCACTGGTCTACCTACCCCCAGTCGGGCTCTCATGCATCCGGACTCTGGGACCTGGTCCATTTTGATGTCATGGGTCCCCTTCCAACACAGTCCATCAGTGAGCATGGATGGTACGTCTTGACCCTCACCAACGACTACTCCTGCTACCACTGGGTCTTGTGTCTTTGACAGAAGAGCAATGTCGCTCCCACCATTAGGGACTAGCTGGTCCGTACTGAGCACGAGTGTGGTCTCCCTCTCTGCCGCTTCCACTCTGATTGTGGTGGCAGGTTTATTCGGAAGACCACACTCTTCCTTGCATCCCGAGGCGTCCATCATGAGATGTCGGTGCCGTACACGCCAGCCCAGAACAGCGTCTCCGAACAGTGGAACCGCACCATGTCCAACATCGTCTGCACCATGCGAGTCAAGTTTGGTCTCTCCAATGGCTTCCACTTCAAGTCCATGGCCTACATGACGTAGGTCTCGAACCAAATTTCTCACGGACCCCTTCCCCGCCAGTCCACACCATACCAGCACTGGTGCGGGGAGCTCGCTGATCTTTGCCCAGCTTGTTTCTAGGGTTGTGTGGCCATCGTGTGGTTGCCTGCCCCACCCCAAGGCAGCAAGCTCGAACATCACGGACGACACTGTACCTTGGCGTCCCGCATCAGTCGAAGGTATGAGTTATGGTTAATCGTGCCACTTTCATACACTATGTAACTTGTGTATATAGCTTGTGCTGTATACCTACTTCCTAGAAGTTACTTAGTGCGTATACACTTGTTGAATTATATGTTGGTCGGTGTACATGTTACAATTTTTTTTGGACGGAAAAAGTAAAAACCATGCTATTAGGTTTAGGTTGGGTTTTATACACTGCTTGTTTATGCACAATTCATTGCCCTTACAATACATACATTTCTCCTTAGAACTCATGATGGGTAGTTTTTAGTGTCCTATTCTAGATCGAAGTCTACCAAGGTCCATAGAACTACAGATTGCTCTAAAGAAGGTCATTCGGTCTTTCTTTCGGTGATGTGGATTGCTCGCACTTGACATACGCTCGATCATTTTCACCTCGACAATGTCCTCCCCAACTCTCCTTTCGAACCCCTTGAGTGTATCTGGGGTGTGTATTGGGGAGTGTATTGGGAGACCGTTAAAATGTGT
>SZWC01012799.1:66863-77744 GCA_023375785.1 Penium margaritaceum | reverse complement strand
CAACTACTCCTCGCACCGTTGCCACCCAGCTTTGGTTTGTGTGTGTGTGTGTGTGTGTGTGTGTGTGTGTGCGTGTGTGTGTGTGTGTGTGTGTGTGTGTGTGTGTGTGTGTGTGTGCGCGCCATGCGCCAAATCCAATATCCAGCCTGTTTTCCGTGCTTCTGCCTCATGTCCAGTCGCAAATTGAAAGTATAGAAGTTGTGGAGGACTCTAAGTAGCCTTTTGTTCAAGGTTTTGAGAAATTAATGGCGTCTTTTTTCTTGATTGTGTCATTGTGTGGGATAGGCCAATGAAAGGTGGAAACAAAATCATTGAGCTGTCTTCATTCTATCCACTCACCATGGCCAATGCCATGGGCAACACATTGTCCTTAGCTTGAAAACTTTGGCAGATGAGCGTCATTTGCTTGCTGATTCTTCAAGGTCGTAATGTCCATGGTAAAAATCCAATAGGTATGTTAAAAGCAAAGGATTGTGGCACTCGGCATGACAAGGCACATAGAAAGACCCTATCTTCAATTGCCTCGTAAACCGCACATGTCTTTGGATCCACGCACATTAACTACAAAATTAGGAACACTTGGAGAAATAAAAGACGTAAACCATTAAAGAAGTAAGTAAGAACGAAGTAAGTATGTCTTCATTGTACATAGGAAACAAGCTACATACCTTGTCGTTAGGCCCCATGGTGTGCTTGGTCTCCGTGCGGTAGACTTTGTTCTTGTCCACATGCTTGCATCTAATCTTCTCCACCATGGCTTGTAGAGTCTTGACATTCACCGTTGAGTTATGTGTGACAATAGATGCAATATCCCGGCTCTCCCACTGCACTGTCTTTGCGGGATCATTACAACTCCTGCTTGGAAAACAGTAATGCCCATGCAAAATGGCTACCAAAATGTTTCCATAGCGTGGATTTAAGCGGGCATTCAATAACCACAGACACTTCTTGTCTTTGTATAGGGCACAGCAAGCCTCAAAATTTCTTCTCGTTATTGAACCAACGGACTGGCATGTGGTTGGCTATGACGTAGCATTTCACAGCACCCCTAGCCTCCTTTATGCTGGAGAAGTCCATCCTCGATGGGAAGACATCTGTTATCTTTCAACCTTTTGGGCCCAAACCCTGTGCACCGTCATCCAAGGCTCCTGCACAAGGAGGGACACATAGAACAATTTAAGAGGAAAACTGCAGAAGAGTTGAAGTTGCGACCAGGTACCTAGAAGACGGCCAGTATTACCGTGCCCGTGGTGTGAATGCATGAGACGGAGATTGGAATAAGCTACTTGCTCAGGCAAAATCATTAGGACATGAGGTTGATTTCCATACTCCAAGACCTTGTCATAAACATGAAACTAGAGTTGAGAGGCAAGATGTAGCTGGTTGTACATTGGTCATGAGGTACAGCTTGTTGGAATGATAGGTGGAGCGTCATTGAACCTACGTCTACGAGTGGTGGACCAATTCACTTGGGACACCATCTTTGATTGAAATTGACATGATGTTTGGAGAAAAAAAAAACTAAATACACAACGTGCCCACCCTTACCAGGTGAAGCAGATGCGTCCTCCATTGTTGTTGCTTGTCTCCCAAAATTGGGAGTGGAATGTGGCGCGGACAAGTTGACAGAGACTCTCGTCCATTCCTAATGAGCAAGAGACTCAACATTATTGGAAATGGAGCTGCATAGAAGGAATTTCTTGCCATGATAACTAATGTACCATTGACTGATAGACGCTTGAAAAACAACTGTCGCACATGGCACGAGGAACATCTCTTTGTTGTCGATGCAGGTCGAACACCGAAGTCCCTGGACTGCTGGCATTAACGACCACACGCAAGACGATGGGTTGACGTCAACCATAACACGTGACAACAACAAGATTGGTCGACTTCAGTTGGCAGTAACGAGCAAGCCTAGTACCAGACTGGCATGTGATTGATTTTCAACTCCTAGACATACAGTAGTTTTTCAAGAAGTAGCCAATACGAACACCACGCTTGGAGGACAAGTAAATGATCCTGTAAAACAATGGCCCCTTATTCCAAACCACTAAACACGTGATCTAATATACAAGATTGCGTTTAACACAACATCATAGGCCAAACGGCGAAAATGCTGATTACCCCATGTTTTGTCACCCTTGACCCTCATATACCCCTCGGTTGGAACAATAAGCCCCATCCGCCCCTCCATCGGAACGATAAGTCCCATTCGCCTCTCCGCCAGACCGATAAGCACCATCCGCCCCTCCGTGGGAGCGATAAGCCTGATTCGCCCCTCCGCCAGCACGATAAGCCTCATTCGCCCCTACCCGTGAACAATAAGTCCCATATACCCCTCAATCGGCTTTCGATGTCGAGCCGTGGAAAATGATGGAAAACAAGCCTAATGTACCCATGGTTTGTGATGTGACGTAACAAAACCAACGGAACGGAACCTTACCATAGACACCTGCTGCCGAACGTAAATGCTTTGGTCTGCGAAGAGGCTTGGCATGGTACCATAGACACCTGTGCCTCCCCGCTTGGGTGTGCGTTCGNCATTATAGGCCAAACGGCGAAAATGCTGATTACCCCATGTTTTGTCACCCTTGACCCTCATATACCCCTCAGTTGGAACAATAAGCCCCATCCGCCCCTCCATCGGAACGATAAGTCCCATTCGCCTCTCCGCCAGACCGATAAGCACCATCCGCCCCTCCGTGGGAGCGATAAGCCTGATTCGCCCCTCCGCCAGCACGATAAGCCTCATTCGCCCCTACCCGTGAACAATAAGTCCCATATACCCCTCAATCGGCTTTCGATGTCGAGCCGTGGAAAATGATGGAAAACAAGCCTAATGTACCCATGGTTTGTGATGTGAAGTAACACAACCAGCGGAACGGAACCTTACCATAGACACCTACTGCAGAACGTAAATGCTTCGGTCTGCGCAAAGGATCGGCATGGTACCATAGACACCTGCGCCTCCCTGCTTGGGTGTGCATTTGGCCGTACATGATGAATGATGCTTTCGAAAACCACGGCCTGGTACAAGACATAGTCGAGTCCTTTGCGCGGCCAAATCGTGCGTATGTTCTACATACATTACGGTTCATATCGCATTGGACTTCCTCCTCCCTCCCGTACTGACGAGTACATTGAGCAAACCCTATTTTGACATGTCCCAAGTTTGAGAAACGCGTCCTCTCCCACCGTTGCAGCGCTGGGCTGGAAGCCCAAAACCGGTGCACGGTCCATGGGGAACTGTGACATTTCCCCTCCCTCCCATGGATCACGGAACTGCGATGGCTGAGTGGGCAGAGATAAGACGCGCATGGGACATGATCAACCCAAATCCACCCGCCAACCCAGGCACCATGTGGTCGCAATTGGGCATGCGGGCACCCCATGCCCGCCTGTTGTACTGTCCACCCAAGTGGGTGCCATGGATGTCGGTGTGGCCATTTCCATGTTCGCGGTTGTGACCATCGTCATCGTTGAGCTATATCCGAGGTGTTTTTCATGACGATTTGCAGGGCACTTTAGACTGAAGTTCTAGCACGTGAAATGAACAGTATACCACCCTTATTGTGATTAATTCTCTGCATTATTGCAACAGAATGTCCTCTTATTTAGGGAATTAGTGGGCAAAGTAGTTACAAATATAGCAGCGCTAAGAGGACAGTTCATGGGCAAATCTGCGTCATTTAGCCGGGTATTTTGGGCTCAAGTACTCTCAAGTGTCGTTCAAAATGTCAGCGTCATGTTCATTATACACCCCTTGATAACAACTGGAATTCCACCTCTTCTGCACAAATATGGACAAAGTGATGACATATGTAGCAGCCAGAATATGACGCTTCATGGTCAATGTAGTAACCAGAACAGTTGTGTGTGTATATCGAAGTTATCTTTCTTCATGGCTGTGGGTGGGTGTACAGGCTTTAACAGATAAGCCCATGTGCTATTATTTCAAGTGTTATGTGAAGGTTGTCCTACACATCGGCATGAACACAAGGAACAGTGAAGAGGGTAGTGATTTGTTCTTCTTCAATATTGGTAACTGTAATGAACCTTTACTTGGTAGTACTTGTTAAACATCATGGCACGACATAGGCGCTAATTTGCAAATGGAAATTGGCTTGAGGAAATTTCATGATGCAAATGTCAATGACCAAACAGTACACACACTGAAGGTGGGATATGTGATCTCATCGAAAAGTTCACGACTCAACCCTCGGAGAAAGTGAACAATGTCATAGACAGGACACAGTTGCTCCCATGGCTGACAGTGTTTAGCATCGTAGAATACCTGTGTCTCGCTGTCAAAATGTTGGCTTCCATGTTTGCTGCTTGAAACATCCCGACCACTGGACCCCCTCCCCACATGCAATGAACTACTGTGCCTCAGCTTAACCCTAACCTTTTGCCTAACCCGAAACCCCCCTTTCCTGGTGAACTATGACCCGCCTGAGTGAATGGTTTGTTCAATCTCCACTGTCCAGCACACTTCATCCTGCACATGAATAAAACCAAGTATTAGTGATGAAAAGCATAGGTGGTAATTTACGTGGAATTGTGTAGGAGAATGTATGAAGAAAAAGTAAACACACACTCACCTCACTGTGCCTCCTCTAGCTCTTCCTCGTACATCTCCTGCCACTCTCTCTCCTCCTCAACCAGCTGTTCTGTGTGCTCATCCTGCATCACCGTCTCACCATCATCACCAAGAGGAGGGAAGTATGCACCAGAGTCATCACTTTCACCACCATCATCTTCATCATCCTCGCCATCCCTAGGTGGAGCCTTGGGATCACACTCTACATCACCAATGGCATACACTACAAGTGGAGCATCCACACTCATGGAGGCATTTGCACGTGCCTCCAAAATCTGCTATAGCCTGCGCTGCAGCAGCCTCTAGGCCTCCTTCATACCCCATTGCTGCAACCTGAGCAGGGCTTGGAGCTGGCGGGTTTTTGCAACGTGTCTTGGTATGTCCCTTTTGCCCATGCTTTGGGCAAATGAAGTTTTTTTGTTCAAAGTCTCACGGTCTTTACGTGCGTTGCGAGGGTGGCCCTTCCCACGCTTAGGTCCCGACTGCAGCCATAGGGGTTCCAAGGGCCGAATGTTTTTCACCACTAGAGAGGGGAGGGGGTTGTTGTATGCCCGACGGAACGCCATGCCGGTGAGTCCAAGGCCGGTAAGGTTCTCTGTGTTGATGCGCTTCACGAGCAAAAATGCGCATGCATGCTGACAAGGCAGTGAAAATTCCTTCTACCGACCACAGCTGCACGTCTTCTCCAGATTGTCAACTTGTCGCGGGTGCTTTGTGGGGCCCTTCACTGTTGTCGTGTTGGGGCCCTCCTCTGTCACGGTGAACTCTCGTGCCACAGCGAGACAATGGAGCAGTCGGTCGGCTTGGGCAGGGGCCAAGGCACTCTGCACACCTTCAGCCTGGTCACGACGAGCGTAGAACATGCGCTACACAAAGGGGTAGATGCTGACAAAACAATAGTACGGATACAGCTTGCAATGAGCTGTGATGCACGCGTTCCAGCTCTGGGCTGCGTTGGACATGGTGTGACCCCCTTTACCCAGAGGGCAGTAGAGGCATGTCCACTTCTCTAGAGGAATCCCCCCCACCACAATCCCATCCTCCCCTTGCCTTCCAAACAGGTATGCATACGCAGAGGCACTCACTTGTCGTAGGTGGGCGGTTGCCTTCTCCCATTACTCGACATTCAGCGCATGTGCACACTTTCATGCCCAGTGTGCAGCCTTTTTTCCGTATGAAGTGCGGACGTTCCCGCGCAACTGCCATGCGCAGTACGTGTGGATTGCACCCGTGAGGTACTTCTGCAGCGCTTTCTCCAACCCTTTCTCTCTGTCTGTGATGATGCAAGTGCCGAACTATATAGTAGTGGGATACGCGAGGGCTAAATGAGCACACAAAAAACTTTGAGACCTTCTCGTCTTTGGTCGACGCCACTGCCCATGCCATGGGAATAGCGTGGTCGTTGGCGTAAAAAAATTGGGCAAGCAAGAGAACCTGCTTGTGCCCGTTTTTGAGAAATGTGGCATCCATCATCAAAATGCGGCGATTGTGTTGGAAGTCGACCCTGGCAGCACCTAGAGTGACAAAAGCCCGCAGGAAGGCACCACTCTTGTCCTTGTGCGCGACCGCGTGTGTACCTGGGTCCACACGTCTCAGCTGCATGCAGCACATGGACATACACATGTGAATAAACGTATAAGGTGCATCCCAACCAAACTGTAGCGGCTCACAAGCGCACTTGTGTACATACCTTGTTGATGTAGGATGGAAACAGGCTCCACGTGTCGATCTTCTTGCCCATGAGGTTTTCCTGACCCCGTATCTTTGCGCGGTAGAGCGTGTTGTTGGAAATGTTCACGCCGGTCCGTTCGTGGAGTACCTGCTGCAGGGTGGCTGTTGAAGTTGTGGGGTCGCGCTACAAGGCCTCTGGTGTTTTGCGGGCCACCCACCCCTTCTGCCGTGCCGGATTGCGCCGGCCAATGGTAGGGACACGCTTGTGTCCCTTGGAGTAGTGGGACACAGTGACGTATCCAAACTTACTTGTAACACGAGCCCGGAGGAGCCAGGTACAACCCTTGTTCTTTGCCTCGAAGCACGTGACGTGGAATCTGGCAGGCTCACTATGCACTCACTTCAGACCGAAGCGGTTATCAATCGCATAGTCCTCCAGAAACGCCCCAGCGGCATCCATGTTGTCGAAGAACATGCCCTCCGCCGGCTCCTTTGTCATCCCCTTTTGCTTCTTCGGGCTGTGACATGGTTCATCGTCTGAATCACCTGTCCATGACAGTTTACCATAACATGAAAGAAAAAATTGCGGGTTTACATAAGTATAAGTGCAACAGCAGGATTACGAATTTGTACTTCCATCCACACGGGCTTCTTGTTCTTAAGGAAGGCAGACACGGGAAACATCATGGACACAAAGTGAGCATTACCGAGGTGGCCATGTGGGACGGACAGGACGCGACGGCGCTCCATGCTAAACCTATCGGGTCTGGCTTCCCCGACATGTGGGGACCCGGGAGCACAGGGTGGTTCATCCGGGAGTTGGTTTTGCAGGAGGCAGTCAACCTCGTCCAATTGCCGCACCCACCAGTTATCTACCCAATCCCGAGTCAACCAAAACATGAAATCGTCAAACGCGCTTGATGGGTCGTCCGACGGTGGGTTATCGGGATACCACCGCGGTGCAGGAACCTGAGCGGGCCGAGGAGCGTTCTCGTCAGGACTTGGTTGCGTGGCGACATGCCACGCGTGGTCTTTGGAAGCCATCCAAAAGGGAGGAAATTTGGACCACAAAATAGCTTGCTATTTATCCCATGTACCCTCCTAGTCACGCTTATCATTGTCCCCTACGACTTGGTCGTCCACCATCCCGGAGTCACGTAGGAGGCAACTCCAGAAGCAACATGGTTGGAGGGAGCGGTGACGGTGCAACGACGACTGTGCGAGACTGAATGACACTGGATCAAACTGAAGCGGGACCCTGCCGAAACATGGCGTGCAACAGGCAGACCATCCGAGTATAGGTGGACACGTAGGTTGAGGGCACTGTCCGCCGATACATTTCATCTTACACACTTTGCTACTGTACTGCATGTCTGAGTCGTCCGGCAGCAACGACTATTTCACCATGCTTTGGAGTACCCCCCTGCATGCCCATGGCGAATGGCGGTTGAAAGGTTGTCACAGCAACATGTGCTCAGCAGCTCCTCATGGCGTGCCACGGAAGTTGCAACACGGACACCTGTTGTACCGTTCAGCGGCGCACTGTAATTGGCCCACTCACCACTTACTGAGCTGGCCAGACATCTCGTAGGCTCGGCAACACTTTTGGATGCCAGTTCATGAACCTTGTCAGCTCACGACCGAGGTTGGCGTAGGGGGTTTTTCAATGTGACAAGGATACTGCACACGCTGATAAGACGGCCATGCAAACGCGGTCTGTGGAATGAAGAAAACCTGATGTAATTCAAACATGTTAACAATGAAAGCATACCCCCAGTGAAGCAGCGCACGAACTAAGCTCAACTGCACATTTTGAAATACCAAAATAATCTTATTTTTGCCGTGATAGTGAAACGTAAGACTCGAGTACATGCATGACACGTGCTTGTACGAAATGAAGAGCAAATCATGTGAAAAGTGAAATGATAATACCAGGGGGTGAAATAGCCCAAATACCCATAAAACACGAAGTGTGACTCTCATCCGCCCGTCGTTCAGAACAAAAGTAACAATCCGCCCGTCGCTCGGAAGAAAAGCAACCAGCCGCCCGTCGTTGTACAGGAAAGCAACCAATCACCCGTGGTACTTTCGCTTATCAAGGAGTACCGGCACCTGCGTTACATGCGTTGCATCGTGGGCACGATGTTACTTTTTATCCTGTGAATTCGATTTTCTCCTTTTATTTCCGCAGTCCGTACAACGAGATGCTGCATGCCCTTCAATGCGACTGTAAATGTGTCTACATATATTCACGTAAACTTGGTTCGCTGTTCATCCAGGTCGCGTAGGAAGGGGTACTTGATTTTCCATAAGATTATAGGTCGTCCGCTGCCTTCTACGTTGGTTCTCCTTTGCCATGCTGACGTTGCGTACACTCTTAAACAATAAGTCGTATGAAACACCGCCTGCATGCCCAGATGCCCGCCTGGCTGCCGAACCTGCACGTGCGCTAATGGAGGGGCACCAGTGACCTGTGACCCTTGTCGCATGTGTGTAGTGCACGCGGCTTGGTTGCAAAACCTGTCCATGTATGCTGGCATGCGGATGGTCCTTCACATGCATTGGCACAACTCAGAGTCAGCGTGAGCATGGACGGGGGGTTAGCGACACCCCCCCCCCAACGTGTCATTTCGGCCTGTGCAGCGCCGAGGTTCGGCAATGCAAGGGTTTCGTGTGTTCGCGGCGAAGCGACAACATGGCGCTCTCTCTCCTCATCAAGCAAGGTGAGTTCATGTGCAGGGTACGTCAGGAATATATTGTGTTGAGAAAATGCCAATGTACCCATTCTTCGCGCCATGGCGTCCCAGACCCGGGGCAGTGCCCGGAGGGCGGAGGCATCTGCCTCCACCAGTCCGGTCCGCGCAGATCCCACACAGCCGCCCCGTCGCACTCGGATCTCATGTTCCCAGGCATTGTGTCCTATGACTGCTGTGCTCTCACAACCGCGCGGCCCTCTGACACGAGGACGGGCGGTCTCCACTGGCCAAGGGGGCTTGCTCGTGGCGGCTAAGTTTCGCGTGCCACGGCAGGTACCTCCCCGTCATGTGGCCTCGCCGGCAACAGCCGCCACAACTCTGTCCGGTTCTTCAGACCCAAGGCGGCGTAACCTTCAACGGCCAAACCCACCGACGGCTGCGGGGTGGCGCCCCACAGGCGTGGGTGTGGCCCCGCCGGTTGCACTTCCCGATGACCCGACGGCTGCTGCACGTCCCGCTGCACGTCCTACGCCACCACGAGCTGCACGACCTGCGGCACCATCTGCAGCACCACCCGCTACCTCTCCCGCTGCAGCACCCGCTGCTATACCCGCTGCTATACCCGCTGCTGCACCCGCTGCACCACCCGCTGCACCACCCGCTGCACCACCCGTTGCACCACCCGCTACACCACCCGCTGCACGATTTGTGGCCCGACCCGGTGCAGCACCCGCTGCACTACCAGCGGGACGACCTGCGGTACGGCCCGCCGCACGACCACCTCAACAACGCGCCTATCGCCCTGTGGAGCATGGTCTTCCGCCAGCGCCTCCTCCAGCGCTGCCGCAGTTCACGGCACACCACGATTTCATCCGTCAATCAGGTGCCGAGGAAGAAGTCTTCTTCTGGCTGAACAGAGACCGTGATTATGAGGAATGGGAAAGACGTTTCGACGAAGAGGCCACCGAGAGCATGCGGTTGTTTCGAATGGAGCCACGCTCCCCGGAGCAGACCGAGGCTCCTCCTTACACACAATCGTGGGCAAGGCACCGTGTTATTTGTCCTAGTGCCTCCAGTGGTAATTTGTGTGTCCCGGGTTTTACTTGCTTCACTGTCGTCTTGTATTGCACGCCTGCTCTGGCCCTTCTGTAGGGCACATAGTTGTCTTTGCGTACCCAGTGTTTGCATAACATCATTTTCACATCTTGTTCTTCGGCAGCTTCCGGCCCACTCCCGACTGACGACTATGCTTTGCGTTATGCCCATCGTCTCCTATTGCAGCCACGTCCGAGAGCTCGCCCGATTCTACGACGAAGAAAAGGAAGGCAGATGGAGACGACATGGTGGAGGGCAAGAAGTTTCGCAACATGGCGGCCTGTAGAGCGGCCATAGAAGACTACGCGGTGGCGAACCGCTTTGGGCTTCAGTGGGCGCGGAGCGAGCCCGGACGGATCGACGTGCGCTGCGTGGAGGACGTCAGACGTGGTTGCGCTTGGCACGTACGCGCAGTTGTCTCTTCCAAGCTTGGGGCGGTGAAGTTGTCCCACGTGACAGAGGGCCACTGTTGCACCCCGACTATTGGCCGCGGGAGCCCCGCCCATACCACACGTTGGATTGCCCGGCACATCTCGCAGCAAATGGCGCGGGATCCGACAACGCCTCCTGCCACGCTCAGGGCCATCATCAAGGAGGCATCGGGTATTCAAGTGGCCAACAGTACTCTGTACCGTGCTAGAACAATGGCCCAGGCCTACCACATGGGTCACACGAAGGCGAAATCCTGGGCCATGTTTCCAGCCTTGTGTCAGGAGGTACGTCCCGCCACGTACGTGGCATGGTTTGTGACGTTGTCCGTCATCTTTGTACTCATTTCCCACTTCATAGTTGTGACACCGTCGTTATGTGTCCATG
>SZWC01012799.1:7013-29108 GCA_023375785.1 Penium margaritaceum | reverse complement strand
ACCTGCTGGGCCCCGCTACCGCAGGGCCTAGCAGGAGCCCGGGCAAGCAAGAAAGTAAACCCTAACCCCCCGAATGTGACTTTGGGAGGGTCCTGGTTCTTTCATGTTTTAGGTCAATGAATAGGCACTCTTATGCCTTAGAGTACTAACACATAGTTGTAAAGTAAGAAATCATGGATTTCATTAAGGGCAGTTTCAATGGGTATGGGAGGGAAAGGAGACGAGATAGATGGATCAGCTTGGAAGCAGTAATCCCAAAGGAGCTCACCTTGTGCCCAAGAACTAAATCATATCTACAAGGAGGAAAAAGATATCTTGGAGTTGTAATGAGTTAACGTAGTTTCAAAGCCCTTCCATCATTGTGGCAGAGAGACATGTGCATAAAAAGGGTTTGAAATGACCTGTCCAAGGATAGGTGCTTCCAAGTTTCTTGCATTACTCATCGTCTAAGAAGAGGTAGAGTTAGAATGAGAAGTCACATAACCCTTAGCACTCAAAACCCCCATGGGAGGGAAGACAACAACGACAAAGGAGGAAATGGCGCGAATTCGCTCCATACGTATTTTAGCCACATCTCTGTCTTGGCGTCAATGTCCCGCTATAACTCCTCTTGAATTCAACAGTGATCGGCCTGAGCCTCATAAAGAGCAGCCTATAAGACCTACATGGCGTCTGAAGACTCGGGCATGATGAGAAGCTAAAATGAGAAATGAGTGAAGTGATGTCAGATGAATGAAAATGAGGAGGGATGAGAGAGAGAATGAAGTTTGAGAGAGGGACAGGAGAATCACACATATGCTCTTACCACTTCAGCGACGTGGACGAAGGGAGAGGGTTGAGATAATGGTTCCTGTTGTTGAGGAGGCCAGCACAGAGGTCCACGCTACAAAAAGCACCAACAAACACATAATTCCTATCACTGTGGCACCAGTAACAGCAGCAGTCGTAGATGCAGCCAGCATGCCAGTGGCTGCGTAGTGAGTCAACGTATGGGTAGTGTGGTGGATGTACGGCTGGAATTTACTGCACTAGATCTGGCGTCACCTTTTGTGGCAACTGTATTAGCAACAGCAGATGATGGCACAGCAACCAGTGCAATAATTTCTGTAGTAGCTCCAGCTGGAAGATAGAAGGAAGCGATTGATTTAGAGTAAGCAGCTGAGGCCCGCCCAGCTACTGTGTCTGTGGGAGCTCTGCTGGCTCGAGATGTGGCTGAGAAGGTAGCAATAGTGCCAGCAGTAGCGTCAATGATGGCCCTTGCAAGGCCAACANACTGCACTAGATCTGGCGTCACCTTTTGTGGCAACTGTATTAGCAACATCAGATGATGGCATAGCAACCAGTGCAATAATTTCTGTAGTAGCTCCAGCTGGAAGATAGAAGGAAGCGATTGATTTAGAGTAAGCAGCTGAGGCCCGCCCAGCTACTGTGTCTGTGGGAGCTCTGCTGGCTCGAGATGTGGCTGAGAAGGTAGCAATAGTGCCAGCAGTAGCGTCAATGATGGCCCTTGCAAGGCCAACAGATTCTAAATGCAAGGGGAGCATAGGAGTGCGCCCTGGCTTTTTGTGGACGTTGGTTACATGGGTTGGAGATGTGTCAGATGAGCTACCAGGAGGAGGCTGTTGTATTAGAGGTCGCATCCCTAACGGGGAGTAAAGAAGGTGGGAAGCAATGTACAAGAGAAAATCAATCTCGCAGTCTCTTACATCCTCAAGACGGCGGATTTTCTCATGTCAGTATTCAGCCGAGAGCATATGCACCCACTGGGGAACGCCGGCTTTGTCCCTCACTGGCGAGGTCCAATGATCGAGCGCGGGTCCAGACAACTGGTCTGCTTGTCTCCGTGCCATTCTTTGTGACGAGTCCTCGTAGTCGTAAACCCCTTCGGAGGAAGGTTGTGAAGCGGGTGTACCGACCATGAGAGTGAGAGACTGTTGCTGTTTGAGATGGTCTGCTGCGAGGAATGTGGAGGCAGTTGCAGCGATGGAGATGTGTGTTCAACAGCAGGTAGGTTTGTGAGAGATTGGCAGCAAAGACTGTGGATTCAACTGCACCACAGAGATGACGGCGCCGTTGGAACCACAAGAGGGAGGTCTTGCCGAAGTGGGTGTTGTATAGAGACGACCATACTGCACACGGGAGAGTGATGTGCAGAAAGTGAAGGCAAGCGTGGAGAGGCCGCCCCAGACAGACCGGTCATACTAAGGCACGAGCCTTAGAGAGGCCACAGCAGAGACCCCACCCTGATATGAAAGAAGAAATCAATGAGAGAGGTTTTTGTTGCCTCAGGTGTGCATGAGACACACGCAATGAAGCAGGTGGCAGCAACAATTGCAAAAGGTTCTCAGGGACGGCTGTGACTCTAAAGGGTCCAAACAGGCATGTCGAGAATGCACAAGCCAGTTTATGGCTATCAGCAACTATGGTCGAGCAAAGAGTGGTGGTGCTGACGTGATGCAGGTTCTGCTAAGGTTGCATCACGGAGAATGCCGCGAGGGGTGAGAGCGGGCCCGACAGGAAGGTCCGAGGGTCTTGTGCTTGAGGGGAGGGCTAGGCCCTCCATGCTCTGATACAAGTATTTATTCATCTAAGCTCTTCAGCAAGAAATGTGAGAGGCGTGGGGAGATCCTTGTTGAAAAATTGCCCCTCCGCATGCCCAAGTGCGGCGCCCGGAGGCGCCGACGAGCCGCCAGAAAGTAGAAGCTCCGCGCCGGCGGATCTGGCGACTTGAGAATTGCTTGGATTCTAAAACAAATAATTTCCCCTTAAAGTTGACGAGTCGTTGAATCCGGTGGAAGTTGTTTCGCCAGAATCGGACAAGTATCAAGGGAGATATGGTCTTCCGAAATTGGGGTGTGCACAGCGACTCTGGGCGCCGGCTGCGACTCGAAATCCGGTGGATAACTGACCGGATTGAGTAACAAAAAAACCATCTGGAGAAATTGCTCCAGAAGGCCTGCTGAGGCGTCCGGTGGATAATCCACCTGATCAGGTGGATCATCCACCGGATCCTGTAGTGCAGGTTATTACTGAGGGACTTGGCCAAATCATGGCTCAGCGTCCGAAACTCCGTAGTACGTTTTGTTATTTGGGGACTTCGTCAAAATTCTGACTGCAGGTCCGCGGACAGGTTTTTGAACCTCGTCACACCCCATCACCAAACTAGACCCAAAAGTGGGGATGGTTCATTGAAACAGTGCAAGGGGCCCATACATCGCGTGCAATGGGATCTGCGCCTCACAAAAGGCGCTTCGCACGTGGAGGAAGATGCCACGGCATGTGGCGGCGTCAGACCTCTATGGTGGGTGAGACCTGCGCGTCGACAAGCGTAGCTTGAGCTACGCTTGGCCGAATTGCGCGCGGTTTGGTGCGTTGGAAAGCTCATGACTAGCCTTATAAATTCTGCGATCATGTCCATGCTAAAAAAATCTAATGAAAATTTGCGTTTTTCCCTTCTCAAAAGTGAATGTCTCTAATTGCCTGCTCACATAGTGTGAGGCGACCAGAAAGCTCACGCTCTGTCCCAGATTTGCCCAAAACAGAAGAAGTGAACCACTAGAGTCGATCAGTCAAACGTCGGGACCACACCACGCGGATTCCTCCTGACAAAAGGTTATGGGCCCTTGGGTCTGAACGCCTCCAACGTTCACGTCTTTTGTAGCGCACGGGATCGTCATCTTGGACGTCGCCATGAAGTTCTGAGAACACGTCGGAGTAGCAGCTACGCTCATGGCGCATAAGGAGACGCAGCCGATTCAAAAGTATGCAGGCGGCCCGGGCTTCAGGCTTTGGAGGTGGCAGTTTGAATTGCGCCTCTCGCATAAGGAGCTGCTGGACGTCATGTTGGGAAAGGAGGTGCTCATAGAGGCCACTGCTACGGACGCGGAGAAGCAGGCATTCGAAAAGAAGAATACGAAGGCGCTCATGCTCCTGGTGTCCGGGACGGTCGAGTCACTATGTGGTTACTTCCAAGGCTGCAAGCTGGCAGCCGAAGCTTGGCAAAAGCTCTGTGCCATCCACCAATCCAAGTCGCTCGCGAACAAAATCTTCGCAATGAAGCGACTTCTCACAGGGATAATCGAGGAGGGAGATGATGTCATCTCCGCCATGTAGCAGATCCAGTCGCTTGCCTCGCAATGCAACAATATGGGGTGGAAGATCAACACGCAGGTGCAGGTAATGGCCCTCCTCATGGCCCTACCTGAAAATTGGGGTCCACTCATCGCCGTTCTCGGAGGATGGTAGGAGGACAAGCTCACCTATGGCGCGGTCGCAGAGTACATCCGCAACGAGGCGCAGCACCGGAGCTGTGGGGAGTCCTCGTCTTCCTCATCGGTCCTCGTCGCCAAACACGTGGTGGCGGAAGCAGGGGCCAAGGAAATGGCGGAAAGGGCGGCGGCAAGAAGGGAGCCAAGAAAGGTGCGTGCCGCAATTGCGGCAAGGAGGGCCATTGGGCCCGTGAGTGCTCGGAGGAGGCCAAGACCGGCGGCAGAAATAGCAAGGGCAGGTCGCTCCTCAATGGCAACAAGAACCATTTCCTCAACAAGGCCAACAGGCGGTGTCTGGATTCCGGGGCCGAGGAGCACACCCAAGTCAAGAAGGGGGGGTTCGTCACCCACGAGAAGTCCTCCAAGTCGATTGTGGTCGCGAACGATAAAGTCAAGCTGGCGGCCGGCCAAGGCGACGTGGAGGTGGAAGTTGTAGTGGGCGGTAAGAAGGAGCTGTACACGATTCGTGATGTGCAGCACATCCCCGGCCTAGCTGACATCCTGAGTGTCAGTCGCTTAATGGACAAGGGGTATGAGGTGCTCTTCCGTAAGTTAGGCACAGTGGTGCGCATTGACGGCGATGGCGAGGTCGTGCTGGAGGCGAAGCGCGAGGACGGTCTCTACATTGTGGAGACCAAGGTGGTCCCTGCGGCATCTGATGCAACAGATTTGCAGGAGCGCGTTGTCAACATGGCCAAGGGAGGAAGCGCTGATCTGGAGCTCTGGCACCGACGGTTGGGGCACTCGATGCCCACAACCGTTAAGGAGATGGCGAAGCGCGACATGGTGCCTGGCCTCGTCATCGACGGTACAGATGCGATACTAGATACAACAGCGCACAAAAAGTGCGAGCCTTGCATTTTGGGCAAGGCGCGGCACAAGCTGTTCAACGAGAACGAGGCTTGTGCAAAGGACCTGTTGGAGGTCGTGCATAGCGACCTATGCGGACCGTTCAAAACACCGTCAAACAGTAGCTTGAGATACTTCGTCACCTTCATTTACGACTGCAGCAGAAAACTCTATGTGTACTTCATGAAGCGGAAAGGCGAGATCCTGGACCGGCTGAAGGAGTACGTCGCTGCGGTGGAGAGTAAGGGTGAAAACGAGACTGGTCTCGCGATTCTGAGGTCAGAATCAGAAATGCGATTCCGAGACCAGCCTGAGACTCGGAATTGTGATTCTCAGCTCAGAATCGCGAGTCCAAGAATCATGATTCTCAGTGGTGAGTATCACGATTCTGGCCAGTGAGAATCACGATTCTGGAGACGTATGTGAAAAACCAAACCTGCATTTTGATCATTTTGATAGCTTTTCCCTCCCAAACCAATCATTTAGGAGTACATTTCCGTATAAAAACATTAATTTGTCAATTGTGCCTCTATCCTTTCATGATTTGAGCTCATTGTGTCCTTGTTTCCCTTAGCCATAGAGACATCCATAGGAATCACGAGTCTGAACCCAAGACTCGGAATTGCGTTTCTGAGACCAGTCCCATAATCGGAATTGCAATTCTGAGACCAGTCTCGGAATTGCGATTCTCAACCTCGATTCTCAGTTTTTGGCTTACAGCCTTAGTGGAGAGGTAGACTGGCCGAAAGGTCGGAGCACTACGCAGCAACAATGGCGGAGAGTATGTGGGCTGCAGCGGGTGGATGAAGCAGCAGGGCATCAAGTGGGAACCCACTACACCGTATTCGCCACAGTCCAACGGAGTGGTGTAGCGGGCGAACCAGGCGCTGCTCAACATGGTGCGGACCATGCTTGTGGATGCGGGGTTGCCGTGAGGGTTCTGGGCAGAGGCTGTGCGTACTGCAAGCTACACCATCAAGCTCACCCCAACAGCGGTGCTGAAGGGTAAGGGCGGCTGGAAGACTCCGCAGGAGGTTTGGAGCGGGTGCAAGCCAAACGTGGCACACCTGAAGGTGTTTGGGTGCAAGGTGTACGCGATGGTGCAGGCAGTGCAACGACGCGACAGCAAGCTGGAACCGCGGGCGAAGCAGTGCTTGTTCCTCGGCTACGAGAGTGCGCAAAAAGCGTACCGGCTTTAGGACCCGCGCACGTAAGAGATCATCCGCAGCCATGATGTCGAGTTCAATGAGTAGCAGAGCTTCAGCAGCAGCAGCAACGACATGAGCGTCGAGAACACTCCAAAACAGGGGGAGTGGTTTTAGCTCCTTGACAACGAGGAGGAGCCGGCGGACGTGGAGGTTGATGATGCGACGTCGAAGCGCGGCGATGCAACAAGTGCAGCAACCGACGTGTAGGACTCCGGCGACGATGTAGCTTGGCTGGAGATCCGGCGGAATGATGTGTCAGAGGAGGCACGGCGGGTGCTGAAGCGCGCACTCCCGGCTGAGTTTGCATCGGGCGTGGGAGACAAATCTTCTGGACGCGCCGCCCGTCCGGTCGATGGTTCACCAGAGCGGGAGGGATCCTTGGGGAGCCGTCCCGTCGATGATTCACCGGAGCGGGCAGAGTCAAAAGGATTGCAGTAAAGCGACGAGACGCCACCAAAAATGTCGCGCCGTAGCGGGAGGCAGCGAAGAGCGGGGAAGCGTTTCGACGCAGGCACTGGTTGATGGATCGGCATGGCGCAGTGCATGCTGGCTGCATCAACGGAGCCGACGACCATGCAAGAGGCGCTTGCGCGGCCCGAGGGGAAGTAGTGGGATGCCGCCATCAAGTCACAGCTGGCGTCCATTGCTGAAAATGACACGTGGCAGCTGTGACAACACGTGACGACTCGACCTGACGTGGCCTACGCTCTGGGCCAAGTGAGCAGGTGTGTGGCCGATCCAGGGCCACTACACTGGAAGGCGGTCAAGCACATCCTCCGTTACCTGCAGGCGACGCGGCACGCGTGCCTGAGGTTCGACGGCAAGGGGCGGGCGGACCCCATGCGTCTGGTTTGATTCACGGATGCAGACTACGCTGGGGATGTGGACAAGCGGACGCCCACATCCGGCTACGTGTTCCTCCTTGCTGGTGCAGCGGTCTCGTGGTACAGCAGGAAGCAGGACTGCGTCCCCACCTCCATAGTGGAAGCAGAGTACATCGCGCTGGCCGAGGCGGTCAAGGAGGCAGTGTGGCTCCGCAGGTTGCTGGGGGAGCTGGGCGTGCTGTAGCTGGAGCCTACGGTGGTGCAAGAGGACAACACCGGCTCCATCTCGCTGACCAACAACCTGATGCAGCACAGGAGGACAAGGCATATCGACGTGCATTATCACTACGCATGGGACATGGTCGAGAAGGGGCAGGTGCTGCTGCAGCACTACAGCATGCACAACATGCTTGCGGATTGCTTGACCAAAGCGCAACCCGCGGACCGGCACGTGATGAGCGTGGCCGGACTTGGGATTACGAGCTATGATGGGCTGGAGGGTGCAGCGGAAGATGAGTGAGAGCAAGTAGGAGCAGCTGGCATGGCAGGTGCAAGGGGGAGAATGCTGAAATATTGCCCCTGCGCATGCCCAAGTGCGGCGCCGGGAGGCACAGACGAGCCGCCAGAAAGTGGAAGCTCCACGCCGACGGATCTGGTGACTCAAGGATTACTTGAAACCTAAAATGGATGATTGCCCCATAAAGTTGACAAGTTGCTGAATGCGGTGGAAGTTGTATCGCCGGAATCGGTCAAGCATCGATGGAATTATGGCTGTCCAAATTTGGGGTGTGTGCAGCGGCTCTAGGAGCCGGCTGCGACTCGAAATCCGGTGGATAATCGATCGGATTGAGTAACAAAACTACCATCTGGAGAAATTGGTCCGGAAGGCCTGCCGAGGCGTCCGTGGATAATCCACCTGATCAGGTGGATCATCCACCGGATCCTGTAGTGCAGGTTGTTACAGAGGGACTTAGCCGAAATCATGGCTTAGCGTCCGAAACTCAGTACTACGTTTTGTTACTCGGGGACCGTCAAAATTCTGACTGCAGGTCCGAGGACAGGTTTTTGAACCTCATCACACCCCATCACCAAACTCGACCCAAAAGTGGGGAGGGTGCGTGAAAACAGCGCAGGGGACCCATACTGTAACAAACAGATGGAAAGCTTAGCCCACTGGGCCAAAACCGCGGTAGTTGAGGGTCTCCGACCCTCAACTCGTCCCATCCGCCGCCCACAGGCCAGGACCCACGTTTGAGCCACGTGGCACACCTTGCGCTACATTCCTCCCACACATGAATGGACCCGCCCACGGTGTCCGCAATGGATGTCGAACCCCGGCACTCTGATACCAAATGTAACAAACGGATGGGAAGCTTGGCCCACTGGGCCAAAACCGCGGTAGTTGAGGGTCTCCGACCCTCAACTCGTCCCATCCGCCGCCCACAGGCCAGGACCCACGTTTGAGCCACGTGGCACACCTTGCGCTACATTCCTCCCACACATGAATGGACCCGCCCACGGTGTCCGCAATGGATGTCGAACCCCGGCACTCTGATACCAAATGTAACAAACGGATGGGAAGCTTGGCCCACTGGGCCAAAACCGCGGTAGTTGAGGGTCTCCGACCCTCAACTCATCCCATCCGCCGCCAACAGGCCAGGACCCATGTTTGAGCCACGTGGCACACCTCGCGCTACACATACATCACGTGCAATGGGATCTGCGCCTCACAAAAGGCGCTTCGCACGTGAAGGAAGGCGCCACGGCGTGTGGCGACGTCAGGCCATTGTGGTGGGTGAGACCTGCGCTTTGGCAAGCATAACTTGGGCTACGCTTGACCGAATTACGCGCGGTTTGGTGCGTTGGAAAGCTCATGACTAGCCCTATAAATTCTGTGATCATTTCCATGCTAAAAAACTATTGCAAAATTGCGTTATTCCCTTCGCAAAAGTGACTGTCTCTAATGTCCTGCTCACATAGCGTGAGGCGACCAGAAAGCTCACGCTCAGTCTCAGATTCGCCCAAAACAGAAGACGTGAACCACTAGAGACGATCAGTCAAATGTCAGGACCGCACCACGCGAATTCCTCCTGGTAATCCTCATAGTACACACGCCATGGATCAAGGCTCGTAGTATTGGAAAACTTCAAGGCACAAGAGTTTAACGCAAGTGAGCCTAAGAGCCCATGTTGCCTTTTCAAAGTCGAAGTCGACGTGGAGTCGCCAAGTCGACACCAAGTCGACTTGGCATGATTCTCCAAGTCGACTTTGCCTATCCAAGTCGGGGTTTCAAACAGGGAAAACATGGTTAAGTTCAATTCTAACTTTCCTCCACATCCCTGTTCATCAATTTTACTTTGCACCATTTTGTTCTAAAACCTTGTTTGCTGCATTTGAAGCGGCCAATCATGAGAAGACATATGCATGACCATACAATTCCACACTTGTTAGCTCAAGGTGAAAGGTTTACTGATCTGTGCTCAACTAGTGTAAACTTCTCTATGAGATTAAGCAAGTCAATGGTTATCACTGAATGACATGGACATGCTACACTACGTAAACTGGAAATGGACATTGCACTGAATCTGCAATGAGAAACTTGTAAGCACAAGAAAGCACAAGTAAATGAATGCAAGTTAACGTCCCTTGCAGATCCTCTTGGGGCGTTCTGTGCTCTTTGCACCTACAGCTGCAGCACTAGCTGCTGCTGAACCTCTGATGCAAGCTTCAGCTGTATTGGCAGTTGCTGAACCCATTGCTCCTGCAGCCGTGCTTCTTCCAGGTGCAGAACCTGCTGCTGTAGATGACCCTGCTGCTGCACCAGTCCCAGTCAGTCCTGATGTTGCATTTGCCCCTAATATGCCAGTTGCTGCCTCAACATCCTTCCTCTTGCGAACTCCTTTCCTCAAAGTCTGCCTCACATCCTCTTCCTCTTCTTCCCTATCCTCTTCATTCCCACTACTATCTCCTCCTCCATCTTCCTCCATGTGCTCAATCTCTTCGTCCTCTACCTCATCATCCTCATCCTCTGTGTTGCATTCTTCCTCCTCCCCTGCCAAATGGGCTCTCACCTCGGCCACCTCTGAGTCATCTCCGTCTGCTGCGTCTGAAATCAATGGATCCCACACCCAATCTTCCTCCTCGTCTGGCTCAACCTCACTGTCAGCTTCACTGTCGCTGTCACCAGCCTCCTCCTCCACAGCCTGCTTGATCACACTTGTCAGCTTCTTGGCCCTTTTCTTCCCGTACATCCTTGTCAGGCGCACGTTGACACGTACCAGCAGCTCCAGGATCTTAACCTTCAATCTGTTGCGTCGTGCGGTCTGGATCAGCTCGTGTTTGCTGAACACGCGCTCGTTGTCAGAACTGCTGCACGGCTGCGCCAAGAGCCTCATGGCAAAGGCTCTCAGTGTTGGGAGGCCTGTCATGTGGCGGGCATGCCACTTGTATGCTGGCAGCTCACCAGCCACCACCTGCTGCACAGCTTCCTTGGCCCGCTGCACGTCCCTCGCCTTTGCAGGGTCCTCTTCAGGAGTCACCCGTCCATTCTCAAACCCCTCCAGCTCAGCGCACNGTTTTAACCTTCAATCTGTTGCGTCGTGCGGTCTGGATCAGCTCGTGTTTGCTGAACACGCGCTCGTTGTCAGAACTGCTGCACGGCTGCGCCAAGAGCCTCATGGCAAAGGCTCTCAGTGTTGGGAGGCCTGTCATGTGGCGGGCATGCCACTTGTATGCTGGCAGCTCACCAGCCACCACCTGCTACACGGCTTCCTTGGCCCGCTGCACGTCCCTCGCCTTTGCAGGGTCCTCTTCAGGAGTCACCCGTCCATTCTCAAACCCCTCCAGCTCAGCGCACAGCAGGTCCTGCTCCCGGGTGTCTGGCATGATCGCGTTCACGACTGTGTTCCAGGCCTCAATCATCTTCTCATCGCCATTGAATTTGTGGCCGAAATGCTGCGGGTGGCAACGACGTGCTGCGGCAAAAATGGGGCACAACATCTGATTAGTCCACCGCATGCTCAGGCGTTCAAGGGCAAACTTCACCCACTGCGGATTGCACGTAGCACGGCGGCTGCCCCTACACACAGCAAGCTTGTTCAAAGACTCAGTTGTGTCCAGCAAAGTCTCAAACACAATGCCAGCAGTGCCACCACCTGCATCAGCCTTTCGTAGAGCCAGGACAATGGGAAACATCAGCTTCACCATGGCTTTCACCTGCACCCAAAAGACTCCCATCCTGACCAGCCACCGCACCTCCTTTTTCTTTGCCTTCCATCCTGCATCCTTGCCCACAGTTCCAAACTCTGACCACTTTGTGGAGTTAACCATGTTCACCAGAACGTCACGCATTTGCAGCAGGCGCTCCAACATCTTGTGCACGGATGCAAAACGAGTAGCAACAGCTGGCAGAAGTACCTTTCCTCCCTCGGTTTTCAGCCAGGACCTCAAGAAGTCCTTGTTCCTGAAGAATGACACAATTCTCTCAGCCTTGGAAATCAGAGCCGCTCCCCACTCTGTCTTAGCAACATCCTTCCAAACCAGGTCCAGGGAATGTGCAACACAATGGGTGAAGAACACAGATGGATACTTATTCTTCAGCTCCAAGTAGGCCTTCTTGTTGGTGGAGGCGTTATCGGTGATGACCATCACCACCTTCTCAGCACCCACTTCAGCAATGGCACTGTCGATCACGACTGCCACGTGGTTGGCATCACGGACAACACCACTGGCATCTCTCGAGAAAAGGTGAGCCACGCCCTCGGCGTTCACTGCCATGGCCAAGTAGATTGGCCTGATTTGAATGTCAGACCACTCGTCCACTCCTATGCTCACCCCAAAAATATCCCATCCGCTGCGAAGAGGGGCCTCCAACTCCTCGAGCTCCACATCCAGCGCTGGAAGGATGATGTCAGTGACACTGTCTCGGCTGGGCAGTCTGAAGGCCGGGGTTGTGCGCCGTGCGTCTTCCACCAGCTCAAGGATGATAGGATCCCGGCAGAAGGAAATTGCCAGTGCATTCTTTGCCATGATCCGCACAATTGTTTTCTGACACTGAGAGTTGGCAGCGCTGGCAATGTGCTCGGGCATCGTGGTTTGCCGTGCCAGGTTGAGAGAGGAAGCTGACACAGGAGTGGAGCTGCGTAATGAGTCGGGAATGGTGGCGGATGTTCTGCCGGTAGGGTTGTCAACGCCGTCTGTTGGACCGCTGCTTTCACCAACTCCACCCACACCCACCGCTGCTCTTGCCTCCTGTCTCTTCCGCTCTCGGACCAGTGCTTGCCAGTCCACGGGCTGGTCCTTCGTCCCCCACGCTTCTCCTTGGCCATTGTAAAGTTTCTCGTCGTATGGAACAAAGGCGTCTGGTGGGCTAGCCAGAGGCGGGAGGCCGAGCATGGCCGGGGCAGCAGCAGGAGGGTACTTGCACTTCACGATGTTGTGCACGGCTGCTCCAACATGACCGCGCATGCGGTCTGAACCGCCTGCCTTCATGACACCGCATGCTCCACACTGAAACCCGGGGTAGCCTGCCTGCGTAGGTACGGGTTGGAAGAACTTGCTGAGCATCCGGACGAGGAAGTCCCTGGAGAGTACAGGGAGCTTAGGTGAGGCAGCCACTTTTGCACACGTGGGCTGCTTACCCCTCCCAGCCATGGCGGCCGAGTGGGGCAGAGCGAAGTTCGGTTGGTCAACTGCATGGCAAGGATGTGCCAGAAAGTGGGCTCCTCGAAAGGTCCGATGGTGGATGCGCTTCGTACGGGTTGTCAAACTGCTACCCGGTTTGATGAGAGTACTCATCAAACCCTTGCCACATGTCACACACATTTTCCTTCCGTGACGTGCAACAAGGCCCCCGATTGGTTCGTTCACCGCCGCAAAACAAGAACACCAGGTTCACGCACGATGTACACGCACCACCGACACGTTAAGCATGCATGGCCGTGTCATAACTCCCACGTAGGACCTATGCTTGGTTGCTAGCAAAGCATTGCTGTCACATAACGCATGTAAAGCAACGCACCAATGAGTGGACACCGCGGGCATCAACCATCCAGCATGGAAAAGCACATCAGACGTAGAGTTCTCGCTAGGCACAGCGGGATTTGCACCCGCCACCAGGAATTAAAAATGCCTGTCAATGCTTGTCAAGTCCCTTGTGACACAAGGGGTGAAAACTGACCCCGGCTAAAAAAGAGGGGGTCAAGTCAAGTCGACGTCCAAGTCGACGTGGACCGACTTGGCGACTCCGACTTGACCCCCTCAAGTCGGAAGTCGAAGGCAACATGGCTAAGAGCGAGAGTAAGTGCACACCGGTGAAAATAAAAGTTGAACGTGCATCATGCACATTGAGATCACACCGCCACCCGGGGGTCAAGCACCGAGGGCGGCTACTCATCATGACACAAAATGAATCTGGCCAGGTGGACCCGTATGGATCACCCCCAGGTGATCAGTATGTAGACTCCCCCATAAAGCCACAAGTAACTTTGGATACAGCCCTGGTCTGCTCAAGCATCAAAGCGCTAGAGCTCCCCGCAAACCAAACCAAGAAGTGACCATAGGCTACTTCTTGAGTGTGTGTTGCCGCTAACAGAGAGGACGAGCTTCATCATGAATGGCTCCCATCTGTGGGGTAGAGCTCCATCGCAGTCACAACACCCAACCTCTTGTACATGTTTATGATGGTGTGCATGTGGAGCAAGACAAGAGGGCATCACAGGTGTGATGGGCCACCAACATACCACAAGCATCAACAGTGGCCACATCGAGCACAAGCGTATGTGGGTGCATGCCAACCCTCCTGTGTTTTCTCCATACTACTGAAATGCTTGCACACGTGTTCCGCCAATCACAGCCTTTGGGATCTCAAACGTGTCCCGAACTGGGCACAGTAAGCGTTGTCTGTGCTGGAAGGTTTTTTGCATTCACGTTGAGGCGCCAGGACCACACGACCCATCGTGTGAGGATTGTTGCTGCTGTTGTGATGTTGTCAGTCATACACAGTTGTACAGTTGGTTGTGACCACTCGGCCGTGTCCATGCTCGTGCAGATCCCTGAGGCGGACCCAGCTGGAGACGGAGTCCCCTGAGGTGGTGCTCCACCCGCTGGAGGCAGCCTGGTAACCTACCTGGTGTACCAGAGGATTGCCACGACCTACGGACTGCGTTTGGAGATCTTCAGGATTTTCTTGGTGGACAGCCCTATCAGGCTGATTTGCATGTTTGTTTTCTTACACTCTCCGGTTGCTGCCGGACATAGGCGTGTGACCAGTCGTTGTGTCCGTTTTTTTGTCTTGCATCCGTAGGATCAGACGGCGCTCCGTTTGGACGCCTGTGCGCAGAGTTATGGCCAAAACAGTGGTTTTGGGCCGGTTCAGGACCGACAGGTGCCGCCGCGTGCGCCACCCGCTGTGAGCCGCGGCGGCTATTTATGCTGTGGACCTGTCACTTGTCATCTCTCTCTGCACATTCACTGAAATGCAGCTTCTGAGACTTGTCTTGTCTCTCCTAGCCTGACCTTTGCTGTTCTCGCACCCGCTTGCATGCTAGTGCGTTAAGCTGACTGGTCTGTGCCGCCACGTCAACAGCAGCATTGCTAGGAAGCTGTGGTGAAGTTTCTCATGGTATCAGAGCAGCGAGCCAGAGCTCGCACAGCTGCGCAGCAGAGATGCAGCGTTTGCAGCAGCAGTGAGCGACAGCAGCAGCAGCCCTGAGTGGCAGCAGCAGCACAGCCCACCGCAGCAGCAACGGGTCCTGTGAGGGGAGGGCCCCACCACGCAGCAGCAGACGTGACCGTGACATCAGCCGCGGAAGCAGCAGCAGTGGCGGCAGAAGGGAGCAGCTGCGGCAGCAACAGCCACGGCAGTGGCAGCTACCGCAGCAGCAGCAGCTGCGGCATTGGCGGCAGCCGCAACAGCGAGCAGCAGCTGCGGTTGCGGCAGCAGCAGCAGCAGCCGCGGCTACTGCAGGAGCAGCGCAGCAGCGCAGCGCAACAGCGCAGCGCTATAGCGCAGCGCAGCGCAGCAGCAGAGCAGCAGCACAACGCAGCAGCACCCGCAGCGCAGCAGCAGCGCAGCGCAGCAGCGGCAGCGCAGCAGCATAGCAGCGCAACAGTAGCGCAGCAGCAGCGGCAGCGTAGCAGCGCAGCAGCAGCAGCGGTAGCGCAGCAACAACAGCGGCAGCGCAGCAACAACGCAGCGCTGCCGCGGCTGAAGCGCAGCAGCGAGCAGCGGCAGCGCTGCCGCGCAGCAGCGCAGTGCAGCAGCGGAGCAGCGTAGCGCAGCAACAGAGCAGCAGCAGCGTAGCGCAGCAACAGCGGCAGCGAGCTGTTGCAGCACAGCAGCAGCAGCGGCAGCGGCAGCCACTGCGGCAGCAACAGCACCGGCAGTGGCAGCGACGACGGCCGCAGCTCGCTGCTGATGTCAGCAGACCCCTACTGACGTCAGCAGTGAGTATGCTGACGTCATCACAGACTTGGTGAAATTTTTTATGAAAAGTCAATTGTTGCCAGCGTTTCTTTTCCTCGAGAAACGCTGACGGTTCTGTGTTCGGACGACTTTCGCACCGCCTCAGCATGGAGTCAAGCGACTCCAAGGGCAAGGAACCGGAAGACACCGCCACGAGAGGGGTCCGCAGCCCACGCTCAAAGGCGATTGACTTCCTACTGGTGGAGCAGTCATCGCTCCGCCAGCGCCAGGATGAGCAGTCAGCGATTCTGCGATAGATCCGCGATGCCTTAGTCTCTTTGTCTGGGACACCGGGACATCAGCCCGGGAATGAGAGAGAGGCAACCCCATCGGCCCAGGAGTCTGCTGGTCTCGCTGCCGCCCCTGCGCAGAGACGAGAGTCCATTGTCGAGGAGTGGGATCAGGCTCCCCCTCCCACTGGGGAGGATGCGCTTCGCCGGCTGATGGAGCAAATGAGTAGCCTGCGCATTGAGACGCCGGCGCCCAGTCCGAGGGGACAGCAGCAGCCGCAGCAACAGCAGCAGTAGCAGCAGCAGCAGCAGTAGACCGACCCGCATCAGGCCTCGGTTGCCGCTGGGGGAGCAGCGTTGGTGCCCCTCATGCCCTTCCCACGTCCGCTCCCAGCACCACCTGAGGTCCAGCTCCCCACGGAGCGACGACCCAAGAACTTCGAGACTTCCCCGCCTCGCTATGACAGCAAAGCAGGGTTTGACTGTTGGGAGGTGTTGTTTCAGGTATGGGCGGACTCGGAGGGGGTCTGGCCCTACTACCACAACCAGTACCAGATGGCTGATTCGCTCCAGTCCCTTACGGCAGCGCGTGCCATGCGTGGACTGCTGTACGCGGTTCCACAAGAGACAGTGGTCGACTTCCGCCCTTTCCTGGGTGCGCCTGGGACGGGAGCAGGCGTAGACCTGCGCCGCGGCTGGGAGCTGGCGCTGACCCTATTTGCAGCAGAGACTCACGCGACCCGGTTCGCGCGCCTTCGCGAGTTCCACTCTCTTCATTAGGGACCCTCGGAGTCAGCAGCTGACTATTGGCGTCGGGCCATGCGCCTGTACACTCGCCTGGGCACCGGAGGCGGCTCTCAGCTCTGGGCGCTGGACACCATCATGCTGGGAGTGCACCCTGAGCTCACTGACACCTTCTCCCGCCTCGACCAGGATGTCCTCGCGTCCATGTCCGACACCCTGCAGCTGCTGCCCTGGGCGCAGCGGTACTTCATCCAGGTCGCGACGGCTGACGAGGCAGCCCGCGCGCATCGGCAGGGCGCCATGGCCGCAGCAATAGTGGGAGCAACGTCCTCTACGCCTTCCACACCGTCGTCCGCCTTCACCCCCACCAGCTCCACCTCTTCCTCTCCCGCCTCCTCCCCTGTTGATTCGACAGCCACTGTAGCAGTCGTGAAGGGAAAGAAGGGGAAAAAGAAGAAGGGACCGCAACAACCTTCTGGTGGCACCGGACGAGCTGTCCGCTGCCACAACTGCGGCGGACCTCATCGCTACATTGAGTGTCAACAGGAGCTGGACTGGGCGAGGATCACTCGCGGTCTTCAGGCAGCCCACGAGGAGCGGATCCGCACTGGAGCAGCAGCCCGTGCCGCGGCGACCTCAGGTGCAGCACCGGCAGCAGGCCCGCCGCCATCCGGGGGGAGCACCACGCCGGACCCGAGGGACCAGACCATCGCAGAGCTACGTCGACTGCTGGCGCTTCGCTCTCAGGGAGGTGCGAGTGTGCTGTCACAGCCGAGTGGTCCACAGACTGACTGTCCATCTGTGTTTGTTGCACGTGGTCATGCTTGTGGGGGGGCTGCGTCGCCTGATGAGGGTGAGTCTGACAGCACAGAGTGGTTGGATGAGTCGCATCGTCGTGCGTTGTCCCGCCCTGACACACCTGCTGAGCGTCCAGCGGAGGCAGCGTGCTCTGTTGCTCGTTGCACTGTGACCACCACAGGTCGTGAGGCGAGTGGCCACTGGATCATTGACTCAGGGGCCACTCACCACATGACCTACGACCGTACCGCCTTTGTCGTACTTGGTCCTGTTGGGTCTGTTCGGTCAGTGCGGACAGGTTCTGGGCAGTCACTACCTGTTCAGGGGACAGGGGTTGTACGGTTCGATGGTCCGTCTGGTCCCGTGTATCTTTCTGACGTGCTTTTCTAGCCTGATCTCGAGCTCAGCCTGCTCTCTGTCCGTGCCTGCACGAGGATGGGTCTCTCTGTTCACCACTCTGATTATGCCACGATCACAGCACTTGACACCTCCACGGTTGTGTTGCGGGCCACTGTTGTGGATGACCTATATCGCATCGCGCGCTGCTCTGCCCCTGACTCTTCCCCTTGCTCGTCTGCTCGCGTCTTTGTCACGGGGGTGTTGTCTCCTCACCACCAGCGCCTGTTACACCGGCGCCTGTGTCATGTGCGCACGGACACTGTGTCCAAGCTCATCCGTACACAGTCCGCCCTCGGTCTTGACGCGGCTTCCTTCGAGAAGCCGCCTAAGACCGACTGTCTATTCTGCGCTCAGGGCAAGATGCATCGCTGCACGTACCCTACCTCCGTTACTCGCGCGCAGCGTCCCCTGGAGCTTGTCCACTGGGACCTCCTCGGACCTCTTCCTGTCGAGTCTGTCGCTGACCGTGGTCGGTATGTCCTTACCCTCACGGATGACTTCACCCGCATGCGGTGGGTCTAGTGCCTCTGCCACAAGAGCGATGCCGCTCTTGCCGTGCGCTTGTGGCTCGTGATGGCTGAGCGTCAGTCTCGTCACTCCCTCCACACCTTCCGCTCTGACTGCGGCGGTGAGTATCTCGGTGAGCTGACCACTCACTTCGCCGAGCTTGGTATCTGTCACCAGCTCTCGGCGCCTGCTACGCCACAGCATAACGGTGTGTCTGAGCGCTGGAACCGCACCATGGAGGATGCGGTTCGCGCTATGCGCGCTGAGTGCGGTTTCCCGGAGTCCTTCGCCTTCGAGGGCTTCGCCTACATGACATGGGTCTGGAACCGCCTCCCGCATGGTCCGTTGCCGGACCACGTCACGCCGAATGAGCTGTGGTTCGGTCACCGTGCGGACCTCAGGCTTGCTTGCGTCTGGGGTTCCTTGGCTTGCGTCTGGTACACCGAGGACCAGCAGGGGTCCAAGGTCTCTCCGCGCGGCCGGATGTGTGCCTTTCTCGGTGTCTCCTCGCGCTCCAAAGCGTGGCGTTTCTGGGATGCAGCTCGACACCGCATTGTTGAGTCGCGCGACGCGCTGTTCTTTGAGGCACTGTCGTACCGCGACCTGTCTGCCATTCTCCCCCAGGCAGCGTCTCACGTTCCCACCTGTGAGGCCTCCCGTCAGCTGGGGAGTCTGTCCCGCAGGGTGAGTCCGTTCGGGGTGCCTCCGGGGTGGGACCGTCGCTGGCCACCATCGACCCGGCTATCATTGCTGTAGGGCCTGTCGTCTCTACGCCTGCCTCGCTTGCGCCTGCCGCGACTGCTTCGCCCGCGCCTGCCACGACTGTCTCGCCAGCACCTGCCGCGACTGCCTCGTCTCCTGCCTCGCCTGGCCCCGCGGTGCCTGCCTCGCCTGCGGGAGGTGCACCTGCCTCGCGTGCGGGAGCTGCACCTGCCTCGCCTACGCCTGCAGCGCCTGCCTCACCCGCGCCTGCCACGGCCGCCTCGCCCGCGCCTGCTGCGAATGTCTCGCCTGCGCCTGTAGCGCCTGCCTCACCCGCGCCCGCCGCGACCGCCTCGCCCGCGCCTGCCGCGACTGTCTCATCCGCGCCTGCAACGCCTGTTTCGCCCGCGCCTGCCACGGCTGTCTCGCCCACGCCTGCAGCGTCTCCAGACACAGCACCTGCCCTCCCTGTGCTTGAGCCATCGGTCAGTTCAGACTCTGGCTACTCCCGAGGACCAGGTGGACGTCTTTGCCCACTGGCCTCACGTGCACCTCCGACTGCGGTTGCATCACCCAGACGACGCACGCGCAGCGTGCACAGTGGTGACCCTGGCACGAAGGCCCTCGGCCTGAGTGTCCAAGGCACCTACACGGAGGTGCACCCAGCCTGTCCCATTGGGCACCAGCTGATCACTGACGAGCACGAGGCTGCACATGCAGCTGCCGCTGACCTGGTTGTGGTCCGTCCGACCCGCGAGGCGTGTGTCCTGGCCACCCAGAGCTCTCCTTTGACGGTTCCCGATCCGGACACGTTAAAGGAGGCCCTCTCAAGAGATGATGCTGAGCAGTGGCGGGCCGCCTGTGAGGATGAGCTCAGGGCCATCCGGGAGCACGGAGTTTTTGAGCTGGTCGACCGTCCTAAGGGACGGAAGGTCGTGCAGGCCAAGTGGGTCTTCCGCAAGAAGGTGAAGCCTGACGGCTCACTGGACCGCTATAAGGCCCGCTTGACTGCCAAGAGGTTTTCTCAGGTTGAGGGGGTGGACTTCACTGACACCTTTGCCCCTGTTGGCCGCATGACCACAGCTCGCGTGCAGCTTGGTGTGGTCGCCCATCATGACTGGGAACTGCACCAGATGGATGTGAACAATGCGTTCCTCCACGGCACCTTGGAGGAGGAGATCTACATGGTCCAGCCACCTGGGTTTGAGGTCGAAGGCAACAAGGTCTGGCGCTTGCGCAAGGCCTTGTATGGCCTCAAGCAGTCGCCCCGGTGCTGGAACCAAGAGATCACTCGCACCCTCACGCAGGCTGGATACGTCCAGAGCGACGCCGATCCGTCACTCTTCATCCGACGGACAGCCGAGCACCTCACTGCCATTCTGGTGTATGTGGACGATCTCCTGATTGCGTCTTCTTAACTAGAGGCCGTGAAGGAGGCCAAGGTGGTCCTGCAGGCCGCCTACAGGATGAAGGACCTTGGTCCAGCGGCTGTTTTCCTCGGGATGGAGATTGTGCGTGATCATCGTCAACGGACACTCCTCCTCCATCAGGCACGATATGCACAGGTTGTGGGGGAGCGGTTTGCTGACCTCCTTGGCGCTGTCCCCGCTGCCTCGTCACCCATCACTCCCGACGGGCAGGACGCTCTGAAGGTGACAGACCCAGCCGATCTGGGCGAGGCTGTGGACGTGACCCTGTACTTGCGCATCATTGGCTCACTGATGTACTTGGCCACGACCACGCGTCCCGACATTGCGTTCGCTGTCAACCTACTCGCACAGTTCAGTCAGTCCCCTCGGGCTCGCGCTCTGCACGCAGCTTTGCGAGTCGTCCGGTACGTGGTCTCCACACCGTATCACGGTCTCTGCTTTCGGAGACAGTGCTCGGTTGTGGTAGATGGCTACACCGACAGCGACTGGGCGTGGAGTCCTGATGGACGCNCCGCCTCGTCACCCATCACTCCCGACGGGCAGGACGCTCTGAAGGTGACAGACCCAGCCGATCTGGGCGAGGCTGTGGACGTGACCCTGTACTTGCGCATCATTGGCTCACTGATGTACTTGGCCACGACCACGCGTCCCGACATTGCGTTCGCTGTCAACCTACTCGCACTGTTCAGTCAGTCCCCTCGGGCTCGCGCTCTGCACGCAGCTTTGCGAGTCGTCCGGTACGTGGTCTCCACACCGTATAACGGTCTCTGCTTTCGGAGATAGTGCTCGGTTGTGGTAGATGGCTACACCGACAACGACTGGGCATGGAGTCCTGATGGACGCAGCCGCACGGGCTACGTGTTCCTGCTTGGTGGCACCACTGTGTCTTGGCGCAGCGGCAAGCAGGGGTGCATTGCTCGCAGCTCCTCAGAGGCTGAGTATGTTGATGTGGGCGTTGGCGCCGCTGAGGCGGTGTGGCTGCAGCGGCTGTTTCAGTGTTTGGGTCAGTCGGTGCCTACCATCATCCTCCGCTGCGACAACCAGAGTGCTCTCGCAATCGCTGAGAACTCTGGTGTGTTCCACGCACGCACGAAGCACATCGCTGTCGAGTATCATTTCGTGCGCAATCTGGCGGAGCGGCAGTTGATCTCCATTGTCTGGGTGGGCACAGACTTGCAGCGCGCTGACTTTCTGACCAATGCACTGGCTCGTGGGAAGTTCCTCGGGGCTGTTCGTTCCGTCGGGTTGCGACCCCTGTCTGAGAGTTGGTGACTGTCCGGGTCTCTGTTGAGCACTCTGTGTTGCACCGGCACGCGTTCTGCACGTGTATGGACATGCATACCATCGGATCATGGGGGAGTGTTGTGATGCTGTCAGTCATACACAGTTGTACAGTTGGTTGTGACCACTCGGCCGTGTCCATGCTCGTGCAGATCCCTGAGGCGGACCCAGCTGGAGACGGAGTCCCCTGAGGTGGTGCTCCACCCGCTGGAGGCAGCCTGGTAGCCTACCTGGTGTACCAGAGGGTTGCCACGACCTACGGACTGCGTTTGGAGACCTTCAGGATTTTCTCGGTGGACAGCCCTGCCAGGCTGATTTGCATGTTTGTTTTCTTACACTCTCCGGCTGCTGCCGGACATAGGCGTGTGACCAGTCGTTGTGTCCGTCTTTT
>SZWC01012798.1:56809-76062 GCA_023375785.1 Penium margaritaceum | reverse complement strand
TGGAGGGGCAGAGGGCCTGCAGGCAGGTGGTGCGGGCGAGCCGCGGTCGGATCTGACGCTGACTGACCCCGAGTCAGGCCTCGCGTGGGTGCTGGACGTCACCACCGTGAACCCCCATGGGGTCCGTGCTACGGGGCCTGGCTCGGCAGTCATTGCGGCAGAGAAGGCCAAGGTGAGCCTATACTCTGTGGTGGAGGGGAGTGGTCGGCAGATGCGACCGCTGGCCTGGGAGACCCTTGGGGGCCTCGGTGATCACTTCTGGTCCTTTCTGGCCCGCCTCGCCAGAGTCTGCCTAGCACGAGGGCCGCGCCACTGCTCAGAGGAGGTCTTCGAGCGTTGGGCCCAGCGGGCCGTCTCTGCCCTTGCCCAGCGGGTCTCCATCGCGGGCATTCGCAGCTAGTGTGCCGCGATATGCTTCCATGGCGTGGTTCACTGCACAGCTGTAGACCCTCGGCCTGAGGAGGATGTTCTTCCACTGGCACACGGGCTGGGTTTGCCTTGTGCCCTCACTCTGTCAGATCTTTGTGCCTTTGAACCGGTCTTTGCTGGTACTTAGCTGCTTAGCTGCTTCTCATTTTTTACTTACCACTGTTCATGTGCCGTTGGTGGCAGCCCCTTTTATACCCCGTAGATGTGCCGGTCAGGGGCGGCGTTCTTCATCATTTCTAGTAAAAAGTAACTTTTCAAAAAAAAAAAATCACCAGATTTCTTCTGAGCAACAATGGTACACCTTGCAATACATTCATGCCCAATTCGAGGATCTTCAACTTATCCTTTGATCATATTTATCTTATTTTTGCAAGGATCAGAATGTAAGGAAGAACGCAACCTCAATTACAAGCTTCGTAAGCAGTTGAGCCCAAATTTTGATTTGACCAACCATGTCCAAAAGCATCTCTTTAGCTAATGCCATAACAACCTGCGAGCTTCCTTGCAACTTGCACGCTACAAAGGCCCGAATTGCACGACCATTATATCACCCTACTAATACATTGGTGATCTCGAGAAAGTAATCGGTGGCAAACGCTGCCTCCCTCCATTGAATGAGGTGTTCATATTTCATGCACCATATGCCAAGCACTTGGCTAGTGGCAAGGAGGGAGTATCAGATCACCACAAGCCATCAAGATTTTTCTTTTTAGGCCGCCTTCCACCTCATGTGTAGTAATGTGTACTTCACATGCTTGTTTTTCATGAAAATATATGTCGGGCTTTTCAAGAGATATACGGACACCATCACACAAGCCTTGCAAGTCTCTGCCAAAAATACAAGGAATAGCTAAAGATACCCATCTCCAAGAAGAGGAGGAATGGAGGGGGGGAGGGTAAAGGCATTTGGGGAAAGACAAGGAGTAGTTTGAAATGTGGATACCTGGGTCCAATCACATGATGTTTTCGTGTGTTCAAAAACATGCAATGTTGGTGTATAGTCTTCCGTGTGCTAGCTCGAGATATGGTTCTCGCAAGAGAAAGACTTGCTCATACGACGTCAGCTTGGATGAATGCCCTGTCAATTTACTTTAGTTTCTCACATTGTTTTTGCGTTGTTCATGAAATTTGTGAAATAGCATACTCAGTGGTGATGTAACCCTAATGCTTGGTACGTCTCATAACGTTGAACTTCTTTTGTATTTCATAAGAATCATAGAAAAAGTTATGTTAAGTGTTACCTCCACCAATAAGTACCTAGAGAACTTTCCTCGAGGCTTCTTAGAATGACATAGTGACATATGCCACATGTTGGCATCACGATTGAGCGTGAAGGCCATAGCCAAGATGTGTTATGTTTACTACCATCACGCACTCACTTTATTTAAGTAGACTACGTACTGGAGAGCATGATGTCCTCCGTGCCCTTCAGAGCCCTTCGTTTCCATCCTTGTCTACATCTAAGTTCTGTTGATTGCCTCTCCCAGCCCCATTGCCATCGAGTTCGTCAAGTACCTCCTGTAGTCCACATACAAGTTTAAGGACTTGGGCCCAGATCGAGTCTTTCCAATCTAGAACATGATCGCCAATGCCACACTCTGCATGTGTATTAAGCTGCTTATGTTCAAAGACTTGGAGAGCACTTTGTCTCCTTGGTGGCCAAAATCCCTAGTGAATCTACTCCAATGAACCCAGCAGGCTGGCGCCTGATGAAGTCTTCTAGTCCATTACAGCTAGGGGAGACATTTATTACTTCAACATAATCGGATCTCTCATGTACCTTGCCACCACCATGTAGACAGATACTGCCTTCTTGGTCAACTTCTTGGCCTAGTAATTCCAGCAGCCTTGCCGGGGAAACGTTAAGTTTAATTTGCATGTTTTCTATTACACGCTCACTACAAAGCGTGTATGACTATGTTATCATACACAACCCCTTGTGTTGGTTGACGGCTACACTGAAAATGACTGGGCACATGACACATATGTACACAATTGCACATGATGCATCTTCCTCATTGGTGGGAATGATATCTCATGAAAGAATGGATAACAGAGCTATGTTGCACGTAGTTCAAGTGAGGCTGAGTACGTGGTTCTTAATGCAGGTACGGGTGAGAGAGAGTGGTTTGTTCTCCTGCTCCACAAGTTGTGTTTCCCCATCCATTGCATAACAAGGTGCTCTGACAATCAGAGCATTTTTTAAGCAAGATGGAATGCATCATTCTCACACAAAGCACATCAACATTGGGCATCACTTTGTAAATAAACACATTGTTGTCGAAGATGTTCAGGTTGTCTAGGGTCATAACTCGTCAGCGTTGTGCAGACTCTCTTACCAAAGCTCTAAGCAGTGGCATGTTCCAGGTGGCTGTGCTTGCGGTTAATTTACTATGCGCTCGTGATGTCCCTGATTGATGTACCTACACATCTCCTTTTCTTGTGAGTTGCTCTCTCTTATGGCATGGGCATGCATTGTTCTCACCTTTGTGTGTCTCCGGAATTTTTATCTATGGGTCATGGAGGAGTGTTGTTGTTAGGGTGTCAAACATGCAAGTGACCTCTTAACTCTATCCACACACACACACACACACACACACACACACACACACACACACACACACACACACACACACACACACACACACACACACGTCCACACACACACACATACTTACACACACACACACACTTACACACACACACACACTTACACACACACACACACTTACACACACACACACACTTACACACACACACACACTTACACACACACACACACTTACACACACACACACACTTACACACACACACACACTTACACACACACACACACTTACACACACACACACACCCACACACACACACACACACACACACACACACACACACACACACACACACACACACACACACACACACACACACACACACACACACACACACACACACACACACATACACACACACACACACACACAATCACTGTAGGTGATTAAACTGAAGTGAAGCTCTCGAGTGCAGCATCGGCATACACACAATGGACTATGCAGTGTTGGCATCTCAGTCAAGGGCAAGAGTGGCACCAACAGTGTCCAACCTGGATGCATTTCAAAGCTAAGTTTTTGTGATCAGTGCAATATTCATATCTTATGTTTAGCATAACATGAAGCAAAACATGGGGGGAGGGCATGCACCCACATATGCTCGTAATCAATGAGGTCGGATGTAAATTTTATCATTCATGCTTTGACGTAGCGGATTGGGCATAATCCTTGGCCAACTAGGCCAAAATAATGGTTCTTGAGCGTCTCTGAGCCTCAAGCCATCCCGTCCAACTTCCCACAGGCCAGGGACCCCCATCCAATCCACGTGGCGCAGGCCGCCTGCCTAGGAATGAGCCGCCCTCGGCATCTGCATGTTGGACTCAAACTTCGACGCTCTATTACCAATGTAATGGCCATGTCTCCAGCTATGACTTTAGCTCATTGTCAAAATTTGTAGAATGGCCATATCAGTCTGCATGATGGGTTTTTCTCTACGATGCACTAAGGCGTAATCATCATCAGTAACCTTGAGCAGGGAGACTCAAATATTTTGAGTCTCAGGAGGCCCGTTTTTGTTTTCAGCCTTGTTCTGGGACCCGAGCAAGATATTTTTACCTCAAATTTGTGAGTTGGCATAAGGTTTCCCAGTTTTTCTATCAAGGTTGTACTACATTGTGAATTCAATTTATGTTTGACACCATGGTGCAAAATCGTCACGTGCGCAACACACTGGACGATTTTGGGCCAGGACCTCCAAAACTCTCTCACCCTCTCTCTTGCCTGTCCCCCTCTCCTAGTCCGTTGCTTCCAACAGTGAGGAGGAAAGGGCGAGGTCAAGGGTGGGGATTACCAGCCTCACTAGCGAGTCTTGGTGGCCCCTTGGCTGCCGATCGAGCCACTAGCTCGATCGGCGGTTGGGGCTGACCAGTGGATGGACGGCTGGTCACATGACCAGCCGCCGGCCACCCAGCCTTCACAATGGCGAGAGCTGGTCGCCGGCCAGCCCTCGCCTTAAGCAAGGATAGGGAGGACCAAACTGGCCCTCCTGCTACTTTCCTCTCCAATTATTATGAACCGTTCCAGTTCATGAATAGAATTAGAGAGCCTGGTAGTGAAGCATCAACACTGTGAAAGAAATTTGATGATATCCGATCACCAGCTAATTCATGAACTCGTGCTTTGCACTTTGACCTTAGCTGCAGTGTGTAGGTCATCATGGCCAGCAACCTCGCCCCTTCATGTTGGAGCATTCGTGCGACAACAATGTTGGGTGTCCCCAACCTCCTATGGTCAATTTCCATGAATGTACTTGTTCTAGATTCTTGTGGTGCCTCTTGCCACACACCAATCTCTGCAAGCTGCTAGCCCAATTGAGTACATGTTGAACACACCAGTGGGCAAGCGAGATTCAAGCTTCCAAAATTCATGTTCAAATTCACATCTTGCCCAATGAACAAGGCATTACCTAACAACGCGCGACCGAAGTGGACGTTCTTGGTGTTGGAGGACGTGAAGGACTTCGTATTGGCCTTCAATAGCAAGGATTTCTGGTGGTGGTTGAACAATGCCTTGTGCCATGTATGGAGCCAAACTGCTCACATAAAAAACGTCACGTATCTTCATACTTGGCAGAGGCAACAATGGGCATGCCATTGGACCCATGCGTGCAGCGATGAGAAATGACCCAATCCACTTTGGGAGAAGTTTTCAAGAACCTGGGGATTTTGGCATAAAGTTCTTGGTGTTAAAAAGTACCCTGCCACCAACGTCAAACAAGATCTCACGGTGACCTTTGTTGGCATATTCCTTTTCTCATTGCCAAGCTGCTTTGAGGTTTCGCTTCGCCTCCTATAACAAGGAGTCTATGTAGTTCGTAAAATGTTGAGTGGAAGAAACCTGTCCCTCTATACTCCCATACTTCACCAATGGAAAGGACACTCCTAAATATCGACCACTAGTAAATACAAGTAGTATGAACTATGTGGACTCATTTATAGAGTTGTTCACTGTAATCTCTACTGGTTCGAGGAATTTGTCAAAAGTCATTCATGGGAAGGTCCACTTACATACAGACCATCTTCTCTAAAGTACGATCCATGTACTCTGTTGATCCATCAGTTTGAGGATGAAATGCTATTGAAATTTGAGACTCGCTACCAAAGTACTCGTGCATCTTCTGCCAAAACATGCGAGCAAATATTCTATCTCGATCGGAGAAATGCGCCACGGCATGTTGTGGTACTTCAAGAAAACCTCAAAGAAGAGACCAGCAGCCTCCTCGGCATTCACATCAGTTGTTGTGGGAATGAAAGATGTCATGTTTGTTAGAAGATCAACCACACCTGGTATTACATCATGGCCATGGGTCGTGTTTGGCAGGCCGGTAATGAAGTCCATGCCGATGTAATCCCAGAGATGGAAAGTTAACGGAGGAGTCGGGCAAGCTTATTGTTATTAGCCTTGGTCCCAAGACATGGGTCGCATGTCATGTAATACCTATGGACATCAACACTCCATCCTGGCCATCAATAGTGAACCGAGAGTGCCTGTCCAGTCTTTTGAGGTCCCACATGACCTGCGACTGGCAGATCATTGAACTTAGAGACAATACTCGCTTGAAGGTCTGCCAAATTTGGCACGACTTGATCTTCGTGCGAGTAAATTCTTACGGCCCCCACCAATGTGTACTTGTCCAAGTTCTGAGATTCTTGAAATAAATAATCCACACAATGTCTTATCTCAATATTTTTTACAAAACCGTAGTGTTGGATGATCTTTTGAGGTGGTTGTGGCAAAGGTGCATGGGATCTGGTGTTCACATCATTGTATCACAATGGCCATAAACACCCACCAACCTCGGTGGCTGCTTTGATTTTCATAGGCTATTTTCTCAATTGATTGGCCATATTGATGTGTCCTTGCTGATGTTCCCAAATGAACAAGAATGGGCTCACATATTCGCTCAAAGAAGCCTGTCATCTCGACAGGCTCGGTTGTATTTGGAAAAATACCAATGGGTGCTAGTCTGTCATGCACATCACACCTCCCTCAGGACCCTTGAGATAGCAACACCACATCTTAGAAGCGTGTACCACCGCAAGGAGCTCTTGATCCCTAGTTGTATACCACATCTCCGCGAGGATGAGCTTCCGTCTTTCATATACAACTGGGTGATTGTATTGTATGAGGACTGCTCTAAGTCCTACGACCAATGTATCACATCGCACCTCCCACCGTTATGATGGATGCAGAAGAGCTAAGACGGGTGCTGTGGATACAAGCTCTTTGAATTTTAGAAGATTGTTCTTTTCACATGTCCATTCCCAGTACGTGTCTTTTTGCATGAGCCTGGTAGGCGGAGCTACAATGGTCGAATACCCTCACATAAAACGTCGATAAATACTTTGTAAGGCCATTGAAAGACCTAATATGTCCAAAGTTTTTTGGGCACAGCCAATCCACCACGGCTAAGACCTTTTGTGGGTCCACACGGATACCGTCCTTGCCGACTATGTGTCCAAGGTATTAGAGCTCATCTTGTGTAAAATTACACTTGCTCATTTTCGCATAGATCTTTTGTTCCCCATGGATTACGAGGACTTCAAGTAGATGTTGAATATGCTTTTCCATTAGTTTGGAAAAAAACTGGGATGTTGTCGAGGTAAACCATGACAAGCTAACCCCTCCTTCCTCCATGGCTCATTGGAGGGCGAGGAGCTCTACATGGTGCAGCTTCTAGGCTTCGACGACAGCTCTGGCAAGGTCTAGAAGCTGCGGAAAGTCCTCTATGGCTTGAAGCAGTCACCGCGCTACTGGAACCAAGAAATCAGTCGTACTCTCGTGGGCATGAGATGCTCGTTGTCGTCTTGGTCTATGACGACGACCTACTCATTGCATCACCGGATGCGGCTGTCATCCAGCGGGTCAAGGACCTGCTGCATGCTGCCTACCAGATGAAAGACCTCGAGTCTTTCTAGGCATGGAACTTGAGCATGATTGCTCTGCTGGCATACTGCATGTCCATCAGGCTGCCTATGTCAGCACCCTGTCCGGACGCTTTTCTGAGGACTTGTCCCTCATGCCAAGAGCATCCTCGCCCATGTCGCCCAGCGGCCAGGCGATGCTCAAAAGCTCCAATCCAACTGTGGTGGGGGAGCCAATAGACGTGACTGCGTATTTGTGCGTCATCGGGTCACTGATGTTCCTGGCAATAACGACACGTCCAGACATTGCGTTCACCGTCAACCTCCTAGCTCAGTTCTCTTAGGAACCGCATCACCTCCACTTTGCAGCCGCGATCCGAGTATTACGCTATGTCATCTCGACTCCACAACGAGGTCTCATGTTCCGCCGACAGCCGTCTGTTGTCGCGGTGGGCTACACCGACAGTGACTGGGCCGGTAGTCCTGACGGTAATAGCCGCAGAGGCTGGATCTTTTTGGTTGGTGGCAGAACAGTGTCCTGGTGCAGTGGCAAGCAGGGGTACATTGCACGCAGCACCGCTGAGATTGAGTACATAACCCTTGGTTTAGGCGCATGCGAGAGCGTGTGGCTGCGTCGTCTGTTGTCTGAGCTGCATAAGCCCGTCGCGTCCATCACGTTGCATTGTGAGAATGAGAGTGCCATGGCCATCGCCGAAAATGACGGTGTGGATCATACATGCACAAAGCACATCAATGTTGAGTATCACCATGTGCGTTCGTCGTTGCATGACGGTAGGATCAGCATTGTGTGGGTTGAGACAGCACGACAGTTGGCTGACTTCTTGACCAAGGCACTGAAGCGCAGCTCGTTCAAGAAGGCCGTGGGTTCAGTCGGCGTGCATCCTTGAGTAGCACCCTTTGTCCTCGCTTCGGTTTCCATGTGCCCTGGGGGAGTTTGTCCGTTGCATGTGATGGTGCCTGCCCATGTGCACTGCGCCTGTGAGTCATGGGAGAGTGTTGGTTTTTCCGCGTCTCTCGTTGTACTCTGTTGTGTCCTCCCAGCTTGTGTACATTGGCATACAGATGGCTGATGGCCAGACTTGACGCCGCTGGAGTGTCGTCTGGTGGAGTCGACGCATGCCAAGGCCTACGCAAAGTTCGATGGAGCCTCCTCCCTACGTCAACGTGCTCAGCTCCATCGCCAGGCCTCCTTGGCAGTCGAGCCGCCGGCGGTCACTGGCTCCGCAGAGGTCGTCTGCGTGCTTGTGGTGTTGGATCTGACTGTGCTGTTGTGTCTACTACGTCATGATGTGCCTAGGGTCCATATTTCATATTGCGGGGCACTGTTTGGCACATTGGTCTAGCGTAGGCACTACCTGGGTTCGGGCAGTAATAACTCTTTGCTACTCTTTTTCTAGCTGTTTCTGACCACACGACTACGTTTGCAGCATCTGTATTATGGTATGGTCCAGTTTTCAGGAAAAACGGATGATGCCCGGGTTTTGGGCTGTCGGCCGTCTGGCAGGCCTCACCGAGAAAACCTGCCAGCCTGAAAATAGAGCTATTTTCTGATTGGCTGGTGATCTGAGTAACAAGCTCTACGGAGCTGGGGGGGGCTAGAACTTGGAGGGGTCTTCCATTCTTGTTCATTCTTAATCACTAATCAGTCACTTCCAGTTTTCAGCTGATTTCTGGCGCTAACTCTGGCGCACGTATCTCTGAGTAACAAACCCAGAGCTCACAGACTTAGACTCTAGAGCAGCAGACTGAGGGGGCAGCAGACTTATGCAACGAGCGTGGAAGCCCACACGCTACATCAACAACGCTGCTGCCTCAACATGCTGCACAGATACAATGTCAGCGCCGGTGTAAATCCAGCATTAATCACCTGCGTCAGTGCGGTGAGTGTACAACGAGGCTAGAGGTCACAACAAATCTGTGGGACACATACCAACACTCCCCCATGACCCACAGCCGACGCACAGTGACACGAGCGCACAATCACAAATGAGTGTCACGAGGAGTGACAGACAACTGTACAAGCACTAGCCACAATCATTCAACCAGGATCACCACGTGGACACAACAGCCCAACAGCATGCACAGTCGCCTTGAAGACGTTACCGCTGAGTGCCTTTGTCAGGAAATTAGCTCGTTGTTATAGTGTATTGACCCAGTCGACCTGGACATCACCTGCAGAAATACGCTCGCGCACAAAATGATGCTCAACATTGCTATGCTTCGTACGTGTATGATGCATGCCATCATGTTCAGGAATCGCCTTAGTTCTTTGATTTTCACAGCACAAAGTGATGCAGCGGATGGGGATGCACAGTTGCTGTAGCAAGTGACATAGCCACACACTCTCGCAAGTGCCTACACCTAGAGCAACATACTCAGCCTCACTTGAGCTGCACGCCACACAACCCTGCTTACCACTCTTCCACGATACAACGGTCCCACCAACAAGGAAGATGTAACCTGTACGGCTGCGTGCATCAGTGTCATGTGCCCAGTCACTGTCCGTGTATCCATCCACGACAATGGATGGTTGTGCACGATAGCACAATCCAGTGTGTGGAGTGGAGAGGGCGTACCTGACAACACGCAGTGCAACCTCCATGTGTCAGGCTCGGGGAGCCTGGGAGAACTGGGCCAGGAAGTCCACGGAGAAGGCGACATCTGCCTTGGTCGTGGTCGCCAGGTACATCAGTGATCCAATGACGTGGAGATAGTCAGTCACATCGACTGTCTCTCCCAGCTTTGACACATCCAGTGTCTTCAGCAGCCTTTGGCCCGCTGGGGTCATGGGCGTGGACGCAGTGGGTATGGACTCTAGTTGTGAGGCAAAGCGCTCCCACAGGCTACGGACGTATGCAGCCTGGTGGACATGGAGTGTGCGGCGAGAACGGTCGCGCTCAAGCTCCATGCCTAAGAAGATGCAAGCAGGTCCCAAGTCTTTCATCTTGTGCGTGGACTACAAGAGCGTCTTCACTGACTGGACAACTGCCTGACTAGGCGATGCTATCAGCAGGTCATCCACTTAGACGAGGACAGCCACGAACGGGGCAGAAGGTGGGCTCACAAAGAGTGATGGATCCACCGTACTGCGCCGGTAACCTCCTTTCTCAAGAGTGGATGTGATCTCTTAGTTCCAACACCGTGGCGACTGCTTTAGGCCATAGAGAGCCTTCCGCAGTCGCCACACTTGGTCAGCGCCGTCGGAGAAGCCAGGTGGTTGAACCACGTAGATCTCCTCGTCCAACCGTCCGTGGAGGAATGCATTGTTCACATCCATCTGCTCTAACTCCCAGTCATGGTGAGCCACGAGACTCAACAGTGCTCTGGCAGTGGTGTAATGCCCAACCAGCGCAAACGTCTCATCGAAGTCGACACCGGGGACCTGGGAGTACCCCTTTGCCGTGAGGCATGCCTTGCGCTTGTCGAGTGCATTGTTGAGCTTGTACTTGCACCGAAAGACCCAACGGGCATCAATGGCTTTGCGCCCAGGCGGAAGATCGACAAGTTCATAGACCGCATGATCATCAAGGGCTTTGAGCTCGTCACGCATTGCAGCCTCCCACTGCTTTGCGTTAGAGGCCGCACAGGCTTGACACACAGTGGTCGGCTCAGGGGGCAAGGCAGTGGTAGCTGACGTGGCGTGATACTCTGCAATGCTGCAGCAGCATTGCAGAGTATCAAGACCACAGCTTCCAAGGCCCGCTCATGCTCAAAGGCAAGGAGCGTGTAGCCGAGGGCGGAACTGGGATGGACAACCCCAGTAGCTAAGCCCAGTGCGTCCATGCCAGTGGGGAGAATAGGAAAGTGGGGTGGCTGAGACGCAAGCTAGGACGGGGGAGGGTGTGCCGAGGTCATGGAGGTGTGAGAGCGGTTGGGTAAGGCACAAAGATGCCCACCCCAGACAAAGGGTGAGACAGGGACAGATCCAGCGGGGACGTGCGGAGGCGGGTCAGACACTCGGACAGGAGAGGCCGCGGGTGAAGAGGCAACAAGAGAAGTGCCCGGGCTGGACGAGACAACGGGAGATGTGGCAGACTGGGCAGAGTCAGTGACCGGGGCGATGGGACGTCAGACGGGCTGGACGATACGTCAGAGGAAGAGGACGCAGAGTAGGTAGGGACAGGTCCGGACGACGAGGACTGCAACAAGGGTGATAGCTGCAATGCGGCAACAGGGACTGCCAGATCGGCAGGACCGACAGGGACTGCCGGACCGGCAGGACCGACATCCCCCCTTAGCCGAGAGAGAGGCAGGAGGGAGGAGTCAGGGGATAGATGACTGAGGTCCCGAAGGAAGACGGACTCAAAGAACAGAGCGTCGTGAGACTTGACAACACGCTCACGGACAGGGTCCCAAAAATACCAGGCTTTGGAATGCGCGGAGACGCCTAGAAAGGGGCATAGAAGCAATGCTACCCCAGACCCGAGCTAGGCGAAGATCAGCCCGTTGACCATGCCAGTGCTCAAAGGGTGTGATAGTGTGAGGAAGGGGGCCGTGTGGAACATGGATCCAGACCCACGTCATATAGCACATTGCTTTGAAGGCAAAGAGCGGTGGCAGACCAGACTCAGACAGAAGCGTGCGGACACCGTCGGCAAGTGTCCGGTTCCAACACTCAGAGACACCGTTTTTCTGGGGTGTGTAAGGAGCCGACGTCTCTAGACACACCCCACAAGACTTGAGGAGATGAGCGGTGGGACCAAGGAATTCACCGCCACGGTCGCTGTGGAAGATACACACCGACCGCTGACAGGCACGCTCGGCTTGAACAAGCCATGACTCAATGCCAGAACAGACATCGCTCTTCTGACGAAGAGCAAATACCCAGCTAAAGCGAGAAAAATCATTGGTAAGGCACAAGACGTAGCGACCAATGTCACCAAGGAGGTAATGAGGCAAAGGCCCCATGACATCCACAGGAACACGATCCAGGGGATGTGTAGAGGGTGACTCAGAAGGAAAGAAAGGAGAGCAATGCATCTTCCCTTGCGCACAGTCAAGGCAATCTGCAGGGCAAGGGGCAGGGAAGTTAAAGGGCAAGAGGCCAAGAGCAGGCTAGAGACACAGAATACTGTGAATGGCATCGGTGTGGACATGACCAAGGCGACGATGCAAGAGACGCACGAGGTCAGGAGCAAGAGAGGGTGCACCGTGAGCAAGAACGACACGGCAGGAGCGGAGGGGGCGTGCAAGGGAATAGAGTTGGCCACACTTCACGCCATGGAGAATAGCACGTTGAGTGGAACAAAGACAGACGTTGCCGACACCACGGTTAGCAGTAAAGCCCATACCTTGATCATCCAGGGATGGCACAAAAAGCAGGCTGAGTTCCAGCAAAGGCACATACAGAACGTCAGGCAGGTTCATGGCACAACTGGGTCCAACAAAGCGCACGACACCCACACCCTGAACAGGCAGCAACTGCCCAGACCTCGTACGAACAAAGCGGATGGAACCGACGGGGTCTAACAAGAGAAACAAGGAATGCACGGACGTCATGTGGTGGGTCGCCCCTGAGTCAAGGAACCAGAGGCCACTAGATACATGCACGGAGGGGAGCACACTGGACGTGGCAACAGTGCCAACGGAGGACGGAGACAATGTACAGAGGGAGAGACCACGAGGAAGAAAGTCAGTATGCCAACGCTCAATCCACGGGACAGACGCACACAAGGCACCCAGGGCGTGACCGGGAGGATCCCCACAAAAGACACTATCAGTCTCACACACAAGACCTCTGCCCTCTGGTGCAACACTCTCACCTCCCTGATCGCGAAGGCGAAGGAGTTGGAGGAGGGACTGCTCAAGGTGGCGCTCGCGATCACCGCAATCACCATCCACAGACATTGGCGGAGCTAAAGTAGACACGCCGGTGGAAGGGGGGAACCACGGTGGAGTGGTGTAGGCTGATGACGGGGGGCCAACATACGCAAGGGCGCCGTAAGGAGGTGGCCAGCCCCAGGGATAGGGGGCAGGACACGGAGGAGAAGTCACACCAGAGGCGGCGTGAGCCTGAGCCGGGAATGAGGAGCGCGATGGGACACCGACGCCAGAGGGCGATCGTGCGGAGGAGTTGGAGGTGCGAGCCCAGTGAGCGCGCATGGCCCGGGCAAGGCGGAGGTCATCCGGAGGAGCTGGGCAAGTCTGAGCAGAATGCTCAAGAGAGCCACTGTTCCAACACACGACAACACCCGGAACCCACGAGGAAGCAGAAGTGTCCTTGTCCTTGCCCTTGTCCTTGCCCTTCCCCTTGCCCTTTCCACGACCTTGGGAAGCGAGGGCAGAGGCGGGGGAGGATGAGGAAGGAGCGGCAGAGGCAGAGGAAGTGGCAGCAGAGGAGGAGGGTGCAGCAATAGTGGTAAGCGCAGCAACACCCGTGACGGCAGAGAGGTAGAAGCACTTGTTCTGAAGGCTATTCCACCAAGCAGCAAGGTGCTCTGATGTGAAGTCCCAGAGAGCACCAACCCCCGGGGGTGACATGGGCGGGACTGGCTGCGAGGCAAGGCGCTCCAGCTCATCGGCTTTGACGTCACAAAGGAGATCTGATAGCTCAAGAATAAGACCGTTGACCATGGTCAAAACGGCGGAGAGCTGGCCAGGTGTTGCTTTGCCAAGCTCACAAAGGAGTTGGAGACCATGAGCCCAATAGGCATCGGCGGTCTCATCAACACGCATAAGGAGCGTGTTAAACTGGACTGTAAGCACGCTCTGTGCGGCTTGTCCAGTGATAGTGGTATGGCGACGCAGCATGGCGTATGCGCCAATGGGGTCAGCAAGGCGCTGGGCAGCAGGGTCACCATTGAAGGTGCCAACATCATCAATCAGCGACTTAGGGGCAGCGGCGATGAGAGCGCGGACTGCACGGGCGGATTCAGCATCAAGTGGTGTGAAGGGAGCAACAGCAGGGGAGTAGTACTCCCACAACTGCTCTCCTTGAGCCCAGGCGCTGAAGCGCACTTCCCAGGAGGAGAAGGCAAGTGTAGAGGTAAGCACGGGCGGCTGAGAAAAGAAATCATGCTGGCGAGGTGCAGGCAGTTGGGTAGCAGCAGCGACAGTGCCAGGGTGCGCAGTAGCAGAGGTGCTAGAGGCAGAGGTGGTGCCAGCTGGGAGAGTGGCCCCTGCAGGGGGAACAGCCGACGCAGCGGGGAGGCGGCGAAGTACAATAGCGGCCACTTCATCAGCGAAAGCAGCGCTGTTGTCCTTAGCGAGCTTAAGACGGTTCTCAGCCTCCTGCTGGACTTCGCGAGTGAGGGTCAGCTGGCGCTGAAGAGCCGCAATGATTGACTCGTCGTCACCGGGCATGGTGACGACGTGCGGCCTCTGCCGGACAGATTTTGGCAGAGTTTCCCCAGCCCCAGTGGGCATGGGAAATATGGGGTTGCCTAAGGCAAAAGATAAAGATGCTGCAGGACAGCCCACCCCGAGTCAGACAGGACAAGCCAAGGACAATAGGCAAGAGAAAAATGCAAGCAGGTACAAGATGCAGCAAATAAAGTTAGGAAGATGGGCTGCGCAGAAATGCAAGCAGAGGAGGAATAGCAGCCGCTACGGAGGCAGACAGGATAGAGATGGTGGTGACGTTGGGCACCGCCAGAGCAAAGGCTCCGGTGGCACAGGCGGCACCGAGGGTGATGAAGACGGCTGCGATGGAGACAGTCGCAGTGACGAAGCTGGAGGCAGCTGATGGAGCAGATGCTGATGCGGCGACTGCTGCTGCTGTAGAGCTGCGGATAGAGCCTGCAGCTGCTGATGTTGCTGACGCAGCTGCGTCTATGGCAGAAGCAATGGCAGATGCTGTGGCAGAAACCTGTGTGCCTATGTTAGCAGCGGCTGCAGCGATGGGACCAACAACAGCTGCTGCCTCTGTGTACGCGTCAGTAGCCCGCCCTGCCGAAGTCGAGGCAAGAGCACGCGACGCTCTAGCGGCGGTGGCAAAAGTGGCTACAGCTGCTGCAGCGGCGTCAATGAGAGCACACGTTGTGCGAGTGAGAGCACTCATAAGACGTATGACGTCTTGTGTGAGTGCTGAGTGCAACTGGTCCATAGCAAACTCTGAAGCGTCCTGCCACAGCGGATCCCCCCCCCGGGAGAGAGAGGCGGGGAGGCGCTTACCAAACGGTGACGGGATGCCCACGCGGACGTGGAGGCGGCCGACTCGGATTCACGATCACCTCTTATTCCTCTTCGACGACGCGCGTGGCGATGGGGCAGCCCCCCCTCGTAGTACGCACCGGGAGTGAGCACGCTCTGGTTGCCGGTTTACGCCAGCGTGACGAACGCAGCACCACGAGGCGATGCTTGCAACTGTGACAGCTGTCACTGTGGCCACTGCAGTTGGAGATGACGTTGTCGTGCTGCTGCTGCCGCGGGTGCTGCTGCTGCTATGGTTGCGAATGTGACACTGCAGTTGCTCCACGTTGTGGCAGCTGCACTCACTGCTGTACCAGCTGCTACGACTGCTATAGCTGCGATGGAGTTGGCGGCGACTGCCGCGTCACTACCAATGGAGGTGGTGGCGGCTGCCACAGGGCTCCTGCCACGGCTGCACCTGTTGCCTAAGCCGTTGGCCTTGTCACAGCAGCAGTGAGCGTGGCTGCAATAACACGGGTACGCTGAGAGAGGACTAGGACGCCGGGGGCATTGGAGGGCGTGGCTGAAGCTCTAGTGAACAACAGGGGCTATCAACGGTGTGGGAGGCAAAGAGACGCCTCTGATACGGGAAGGGAAGCTCGCAGTGGCTCCACCAGCAAGTGCGAAGTGCCAGGAGGGTGCAGTGCAGCCAGAAGAAGATGGCAGGTGGGGATGGTGTTGGTCGGTGTTGCCACAGGAGCGAACACGGCCGCACACCAAGGGTACCGTACGGTCGAGCTGGACGTTGCGGGCTGCCAGGTTGATTATACTGATAGATCGCAGGTGAGATGGCGGCGGAAGACGTGAATGACGTGGTGAAGAGACACCACGCTACCGGTGAAGATCCAGAACCGGATGCGCTTGTGGGAGAACAGCGTGTTCCCTCACACGCTCTGATACCCGAGGACAGAGGAGCCTGGTTAGAGGGAGAGCGAGGGAAGTAGGGAATCACGAGCTTAGCGAGGCATAAGACGCCATGGACGGGAATGCTTGTCAAGTGAAACGTGAAAAACCTAAGTCACACAATAGAGTGTTGTTGGGTGCAAGCGAGCAGGTGGCGGGGTGACGAGTGGGAAAACGGCGAGCCCATCCTCGCTTGCACCCGCGCCTGGTGAGACCCGAACCTGAGACCTCACCCACACATTTTCCTGCACACATACAACCTAGCAAGCCCGGGAAGACAACCCGGACATACATCCCCGTCATACACTAGGAAGCCTAGTGTCAACAACAATTCAGGTTACAAATGCCTGTGCTAGAGGCAACCTTGATGCCAGCCACAAGAGTGTGGATGGTCTCCTTCCGGTGCCACGTGAGCGGTGACGTCAGCGCCGGTGTCACTCCAGCATTAATCACCTGCGTCAGTGCAGTGAGTGTGCAACGAGGCCAGAGGTCACAACAAATCTGTGGGACACATACCAACACAGGAAAGAACGTTAGGAGAAGAGGAGAGTCTGACAGGGGACATCTCTATGCACAGATGAGGGTGATACAGAGGTCTGGGAATTGCCAACGCAGCTATTGGGAGGAGCAAACGATCATCTCCAATGGTAAATCCGAGCCTTCCAGCAGTCAATTCATGGAGAGGAACACAAGGTAAGAAGCAATGCAATGAGGAGCAAGACCACAGCTCTCTTCCCCGTAACACTAGAGGAATTTCCTTGCATGTAAGAGTATAACACATTTGCTCCGTGAAAAAGTGGTCTAACAGTACACTTACCAATTAAAGACTCAAGGGAGCAAATTTCTTTACATGTGCAACCTGTTGGTTTGTGTGTCACAGAAACCTGGTGACCTCTGGCCTCGTTGCACACCCTACACGTCAATGATGCAGGTGACAGAGAGAGGAGAGGCGTTGTTGTCAGCGCGTTCACCGCCGCCAAGATATGGCTATGGGCCATGGGGACCTCAATACCACAGCTGACCACATTTCCTTGTTGTGCGCATGCTTGGCGCCACACCTGGGCTGTCACTCGTGGTAAATTGTCATGGATACTTTGTTGTTTAGGTGAGGATGACAAACTAAACATCATGGTGGGGGGGGGGGGGGGGGGGGGGGGGGNGAGTGGTCACAGTAAGCAGTACAGGAACGGCACAAAGCACAACACACCCTACACGTCAATGATGCAGGTGACAGAGAGAGGAGAGGCGTTGTTGTCAGTGCGTTCACCGCCGCCAAGATATGGCTATGGGCCATGGGGACCTCAATACCACAGCTGACCACATTTCCTTGTTGTGCGCATGCATGGCGCCACACCCAGGCTGTCAGTCGTGGTAAATTGTCATGGATACTTTGTTGTTTAGGTGAGGATGACAAACTAAACATCATGGTGGGCGGGGGGCGGGGGGGGGGATTCGATCCACAGATTTGTGCTTTGCGGAACAAGCTAGAGCGAGCTCACTGCTCACTTGCTCAACCCCCACTCGGTGCTCCCCCTCTACCCCTTACACCTCTGTGCGTTCTTACATCCACCTGTTGTGACTGAAGAACCTAACCACGCCTTCTGCATTCCATGGTTCACTATGCGAGCAGTCTCTCTTGACTCCTCATCTCCACACCTCGCTATTCGTCGTATCCTACTGGTATCAGAGCATAGTGAGCGTGTGTAGTGCGTTTGCTTTTAAATGTGAGATCCGGCCATAGTGGGAGCTGGAATTCTCTTATAGCAGCAGGTTGGGGCAGCAGTGTTGTTGATGCAGTGTGTGGGAACCCACGCACGTTGCTTAAGCTGCCTGCTCAGTTTGTTGCACAAGAGCCTAACTCTGAGAGCTCTGGTGTTTGTTTCTGAGAATTGCGCGCGCCAGAGTTAGCACTTGACAACAGCTGAAAACTGGAAATGACTGATTAGGAATTGAGAATAAACAGCAACAGGAGACCCCTCCAAGTTCTAGCTCCCCCCAAGCTTTGTGGAGCTTGTTAGTCAGCTAACCACCCAAGCATAAGATAGACATATTTTCTGGCAGGCAGGGTTTTTCGGTGAGCCCTGCCAGACGGCCGACAGCCCAAAACCTGGGCGTTGTCCATTTTTCCTGAAAACTGGACCATGCCATAACATCTCGCTGCAAATGTAGTCATGCAATCAGAATATGCTAGAAAAATAGTAGTGAGGAGTTACGACTGCCTAAACCCAGGCAGCATCTACGCTAATCCTCGGTACCAACAGTGCCCGAAAATCATGAAACTTGGACCCTAGGCATGACATGGCGCTACTAATGCAACAGTGCAGTCAGACATGGCGTTGGACGCGTGCAGACAGCATATGCAGTGACAATGGCTGCTGGCGGCATGAGTGCCAAGGAGGTCTGCCGATGGAGCTGAGCAAGTTGGAAGGAGGAGGCTCCAGCAAACTGCGTGTAGACCTCAACGTGCGTCGGCTCCACCAGACGACACTCCAGCAGCATCGTTTCACGCCGTCAGTCATCTGTACACCAATGTACACAAGCCGGGAGAACACAACAGAGAGTACAAATGAGAGATGTGTGGAAAAACCAACACTCCCCATGACTCATAGGCGCAGTGCACAGAGGCGGACAATGAGCACAGAGACCAAGCGGGCAGGGAGAGAGAGAGAGAGAGAGAGAGAGAGAGAGAACCTCTAGGATGCACACTGACCCCACTCAAAGCCTTCTTGAACGAGTCACGCTTCAGTACCTTGGTCAAGAAGTCAGCCAACTGCCGTGTTGTCTCAATCCACACAATGCT
>SZWC01012798.1:32648-56510 GCA_023375785.1 Penium margaritaceum | reverse complement strand
AACCAACACTCCCCATGACTCATAGGCGCAGTGCACAGAGGCGGACAATGAGCACAGAGACCAAGCGGGCAGGGAGAGAGAGAGAGAGAGAGAGAGAGAGAGAGAACCTCTAGGATGCACACTGACCCCACTCAAAGCCTTCTTGAACGAGTCACGCTTCAGTACCTTGGTCAAGAAGTCAGCCAACTGCCGTGTTGTCTCAATCCACACAATGCTAATGCTATCGTCATGTCATAACAAACACACATAGTGATACTCAACATTGATGTGCTTTGTGCGAGTGTGATACACGCTGTGATTGTCAGCAATGGCCATGGGACTTTCAATGTCACAGTGCAGCGTGATGGACGGGATTAACTGACGCAACTCGGACATCAGGTGGCGCAGCGACACGCTCTCACAAGCGCCAGAACCAAAAGCCACATGATAAGTCTCTGTAGTGCTGCGCGTAATGCAACCTTGCTTGCTGCTGGGCCAGGACACAGCCGTGCCGCCAACAAGAAAGATCCAGCTAGTACGACTCTTACCATCTGGATTGTCGGCCTAGTCACTGTCGGTGTATCCCGACATGAGGCCTCGCCGTGGGGTAGAGATGACATAACGCAGTACTCAGATCACGACCTCAAAGTGGAGGTGACGTGGCTCCTGAGAGAACCGTGCAAGGAGGTTGACGGCAAATGCAATGTCTGGACGCGTTGTCATCGCCAGGAACATCTCGTAAATACGTGGTCACGTCTACTGGCTTCCCCACCATGACTGGATTAGTGCTCTTGAGCATTGTCTGACCATCGGGTGACATGGGTGTGGATGTTCTCAGCACGAGGGGCAGGTCCTCAGCGAAGTGCCCAGACAAGGTCTGGATGTAGGCAACCCGATGGACACGAAGGATGCCCATAGAGCGATCATGCTCAAGCTCCATGCCCCAAAAGATTCGTGCTGACCTGAGGTCCTTCATCTAGTAGGCAGCATGTAGCGGGTCCTTGATCTGCTGGATGGCAGCCGCATCCAGGGATGCGATGAGTAGGTCGTGAACATAGACCAGGACAGTGACGAGGGTCTGACCTCGCAGACTAATGAACAATGTGGGGCCGGCAAAGCTGTGAAGGAGGCTGCCGTTGAGAAGCATATGACTGATCTCCTGGTTCTAGCAGCGCGATGATTGCTTCATGCCAGGAAGGGCCTTCCGCAGCTTCCAGACCTTGCTAGAGCCATCGTCGAAGCTTGGAGGGTGCACCATGTAGAGCTCATCGCCCTCTAGTGACCCATGGAGAAAGGCGTTGCTCACATCCATCTGATGCAATTCCCACCACTGCTGGGCAACCAGGCTAAGCAACGATGGAGTGGTGGAGAACCGACTGACGGGGGCGAAGATCTGGTCATAGTCTACCCCAGGGACCTAAGCAAACCCCTTGTCTGTAAGACGGTCTTTGCACTTGTCCAGGGACCTGTCAAGCTTCCACTTTTGTCGGAGAACCCACTTGGCGCCGATGGCGTTGTGGCCCAGTGGGAGGTCAACGAGCTCATAGACTTGATGTTGCCGAATGGCGTCAAGCTCATCGCCGCATGCAGCCTTCCAATGAGTGGCCTCGAGAGAAGCCCGACCCTCACGTAGGGTGGTTAGGTCGTCTGGTGGCTCCATAAGGCGGACATTAAGGGCGTGTATGACCCGCGCCCCTGGTGGCATAGTGTGAGCATGGCCGCGACGGCATACCGGTGCTCCTGATGGGGCAAGGTAAGCCCAAAGCAGACCCTAGATGTAGGTCAATGATGACTGATAGCATGGCCAAGCCAAGTGCCCTGGTGCCAGGGTCCCCACTCACGATGGTGGAAGTGGGTCTGACAAGATGCAAAGGTAGTGGACAGTGGGGTGACAGGGGGTCGTGGCGCGAGAGGGCGTGAGGGGGCTCCGTGAGTACTCACTGTCAGCCTGGATCAAAGGCTCCCACTTGGACCATGTGTGTAACACGCCGACACAAACGGGGCAGCTGACCCTGAGGAGCTGGCACACGTGGATGGAGCACTCGGCCTAGAGGGGTTGGCGGACACGGACGGGGCAGCCGGCCCAGAGGGGCTGGCGGACACGGATGGGGTAGCGGGCCTGGAGGGGCTGGCAGACATGGATGGAGCAGCCAGCCCGGAGGGGCTGGCGGACACGGATGGGACAGCCGGCCCTGTGTCCACCTCAGCAGGCCGTTCTAATGAGGCCTACACCGAGTCTACTGACGTCATCAAACCCATTATTGCTGCAGTTGCGGACATCTTCACACAGGTTTCTACTATTGCATTGAAAATCGCCTCCACCGTTGCATCTGCTGCATCTATTGCAGCATCTGCAATGGTAGCCATTTGTACCACCGCTGTAGCATCATCAGATCCATCATCAGCCTCATCTGGAGCTTCTAGTGTGGTGTCTGCTGCCAATTCTGTGACTGCAACGCTTGTGACCCTAGTGGTAGTGTCAGTCGCTGGTGCTCTTGCACTAGCGGTCCCAACAGTGTGTACTGTCGCTGTGCTTGCTGTTGTAGCAGCGGCATCTGTCACACCTTTCCTTGCCTTTCTTTGCCCTGCTCCTGTGGCATCTACTGCTTGACTGCTGCTCCTACTCTCTTTGTACACTGCGGTCTGCTACTTTCTTGTTCGGGCTGGGATTGGGAGTTGTCCTGCAGCACCTACACGTGCGAATGACACTTCTTATTTTCTCTCGCCTACTGGGGTGGGGAAAACACTACCAAAAAACTTGGGCAAAGCCCCTTGTTTGTCACCATGCCTGGTGACGACGAGTTTTTTATAGCAGACCTGCAGCAAAAGCTTAACCGCGCGCTTGAGGCATAGTGTGAAGCTGAGGATTGCCTGAATCTTGGCGATGACAACCACGTTGCCTTTGTTAATGAAGTCCACGCCATTGTCCTCAAGCACTTGCCCAATCTGTCTATCATTGTCGCCGCTGGCTCCACTAATAACTCCAACTCTTGTGCCTCTTCCAATCCCTCTACTGCTGGCAATCCCTCCTCTGCTCATCCTACTGATACACCTGCTCTTACCCCACGCCAGCATGATTTCTTCTTGCAGCCACCTGTTCTCTCCCCAGGGATTGCCTTTCCTTCTTGGGAAGTTTGGTTCAACGCCTGGGCTCAGGGTGAGCGAGCTTGGGAATACTGGTTCCCCCCTGACCCAGCTGCCAACCCGACTTTTATCGCTGCTCCCACTGAAGCTGCTCGCACCGTTGGCACCCATATCTCCGCTCTCTCTGAGGATCTTGTAGAAAACGTTGGCACGTTCAACGCCGATCGTGCTGCTGGTCGCAATGCTGATCCTGTCGGTGCCTACACCATGCAATGTCGTTGCACCACCATCACTGATCAGGCTGCACAAAGTGCTCTAACTATGCAGTTAAACACACTGCTGATGCGTGCTGACGAGAATGCTAACGCCTACTGGGCTTGCGGTCTCAAGCTCCTTCGCGAGCTTGGTGACGCTGGCTTTGGGCAGCTGTCTGCTTTCCTCACCATGGTCAACAGGCTTATCCCTGAGCTCTCCGACCTTCTTCGTGACATCAAAGAAGATGAGCTATAGCGCCTCACCTCTCAGCCTGTCCCTACAAAGCCTCCTCCCAGCGTTGGTGTGCCTTGGGACCTCACCGTCGAGCGCCTTGCCGCCTGGTGGACCAGTCTCTAGAACAAACGGATTTATCGCCCTGCCGTCACAGGCGTTGCAGTCCTGACGACCTCTTCATCCCCTGCCACGACGTCCTCTTCCACCTCTTCATCCACCAGCTCCACAGCCACTGCTCTTGCCTCTCAAGGCCGTGGTCGGGGCCGTGGCCGCGGTCGTGGAAGGGGCAAGGTCAGTGGCCAAGTGAAGGCGTCCGCTTCTTCTTCTTGCGTCCCCGATGCATTGGTCTACGGGAACTGCAGTTCTTCGGACCACTCTGCACGTTCTTGCCCGGCTCCTCCGGATGATCTTCTCCTTGCCCGCGCCATGCATGCCCACTGGGCACGCACAATTGGCACCGCCATCACAGCTGCATCCTCCTCTGGCGCGGCTTCATTCTCCTTGGCGTCATCCCAGTCCTCTGCCCAGACCTACTCTACCTCTGGCGTTCCTCCTGGTCCACCCCCAGTCCCATACCCATGGGGTTGGCCACCTCCTTATGGCGCTCCACGCTACGCAACTCCGTCCTCATCAGCCTACACCGTCCCTTCCTCGTTCCCTCCATCCTCCGGTACTTTGACCCAAGCTCCTGCAGCATCTTTCGCGAGCTACAGTGAGCGTCAGCTTGTAGTCACCCACGAGCAGTCCCTTCTTTAGCTCGTTTTCCTTCATGATTAGGGAGGTGAGGGTGTTACGTCGTCGGCCAGTGGTCCCACGTGTCAGGATGATTCCACTCTTTGTGGTGACCCCCCTCGGTCATGTGCATGGGTCGCTGTCTCCCTTCGTTCTATGGATTGAGCATTGGCAGTCTGTCTTTCTCTTGCGTTATCTTACTGTCTGTGCCCTTTCTCCTCAGTGTGTTCCCCTGTTGGCACTATGGCAACGTGTGGTGTGATTCCCCCGGTTCATGCGTTGGGTGGCTTCTTGATCCTTGATTCAGGGGCCACCTACCACATGACGTCTCTATGTTCCTCGTTTGTCTCCCTTGGCCCCGATGGCGATGTCCGCTTTGTACGATTTGGGTATGGTCACTTGCTACCTGTTTAGGATGTTGGCGTCGTTTGCTTCATTGGTCCTAGTGGTCCGGTGTTCCTTCCACATGTTCTATACATCCCTTCTTTGGAGCTCAGCCTGCTGTTGGCCCCATCCCTCGACGATCAGCACATGGACTTCTCTGCTAGTCATGGTGTTGGCACTATGCATGTGCGCCCCTCTCGTTGCATTCTCCTTCGTGGTGTGAAGTGTGAGAAGTTGTACCTTGTTCCCCTCTTCTCCTCGCCGAAAGCCTTTATTGGTGCAACACTCGTACATGTGCCCCCCTTGCTCTCTCTTGACCTTGTCCAACTGTTGCATCACCATCTCGCACATGTGCACACTGATGCCATCTCAAGCATGCTTTGCCTCCAACCTGCCTTGGGTCTGTCGTCCTCCACTTTCCCTGCTCCCTGTCCTGTTGATTGCCTAGACTGTGCTCAGGGCAAGATGCATCGCTCTCCTTTTACTGACTCTAAGTCCTAGCCTAGTCACCCTCTTGACCGTGTGCATGCTGATGTCATGGGTCCCCTATCCCATGATCTTCTTGGTGACGTCGGTTGTTCTGTCTTGTGCCTCACTGACAATTTTTCTCGCTTTTGCTCAATCTTTTCCCTATGGCACAAGAGTGATGTTTGTCCCACGATTGAGACTTGGCTTGCTCAGGCCAAGCGCGCCTGTCAGTGCTTGCTATGTGTCTTTTTGTAGTGATCGCGGCGGTGAGTTCCTTGGTCCCACCGTCTGTCTTCTCGCATCCAAAGGGGTGCGTCTGGAGACCTCCGCTCCCTACACACCCCAACAAAACAGTGTCTCCGAACATAGGAAACGTACTCTTGCGGACAGTGTCCGAACTCTCTTGTCTGAGTATAGCCTTCCTCCACTCTTTTCCTTTGAGGTTATGTGTTATATGACTTGGGTTTGGAATCGGGTCTCTCATGCGCCTCTCCCTCGTTCCGTCAACCCCGTCAAACGATGTTCTGGCGCCAGTGTGGACCTGCAGCTTACCCGCATTTGGGGCTGCATTGCCTCCGTCTGGTTGCCTGAGGAATTGTGCAACGGTAAACTCTCCCCGCGTGGACGTCTGTATTCTTTCTTGGGTGTCTCCTCCCAATCGAAGGCCTGGCGCTTCTGGGACCTCACCAGCGCGTCATTGAGTCTCGTGATGTATTGTTCTTTGAGTACGTGTTCCTTTGTGACCTCAGTCTTCTTTCGTTGGCTGCCTCTCTTCTTTCACTCTCTTGGCTGGGGGAGAAATTGGTCCTGTTCCTCCTATAGTCCCTCCTGCTACAGCCTCACCTTCCGCACCTTCCCTGTTCTAGTCGTCAGGCTTGCTGCCTACACCTTCTTTTCCTATCTCCTTGTCAACCGGCTCGTCAGGCACGCCGCCCTTTCTGACCGGGTCCTCGCCTGCCCCTGCATCTACACCATTGTCAGCCACCTCACCATCCACAAGGCCTGTCATCCCTTAAGAAATGCTAGAACCCTCAGGGACAGATGATCCTGAGCTTGCTCATCCTGTGTCCACTGAGACCGCGCATCCTATGTCCACTAAGCCCACTCTTCCTGTGTCCACAGAGATCACTCGTCCTGTGTCCACTGATCCCACTCGTCCTGTGTCCACTGAGCCCGCTCGTCCTCTGTCCAATGAGCCCGCTCGTCCTGCTCCGGCCTCACCTTTCGTCAGTGGTCGACGTTTTCGCACGCTCCTACAGCACACGTCTAGTGTCTATGCTCCGTCTGACCGCCTGTCCGAGTCCCAGAAAGCTCAGTCCCCTGTTGTGCCGACAGGCATGGATGCTCTAGGCCTAGCCCTGGTGTTGTCCATCCCAGTTCTGCCCTCGGCTATGCACTACTTGTCTCCAAGCACGCCTGTGCAATCGCTGCTACTGCCATTGATGCCGTTGGTAAGTCTCAAGCAGCCACCGGCTCAGCATCGCTCCCTCACGAGCCTACCACGGCTCGTCAAGCATGCGCACCTCCTGATGCACAACAATGGGAAGCCGCGATGTGCGACGAGTTGAAGGCTCTCGACGGCCATGTTGTGTACGAGCTGGTTGACCTCCCTCCAGGGCGCAAAACCACTGATGCACGATCGGTCTTTAGGTGGAAGTAAAAGCCTTATGGGACCCTTGACAAGTACAAGGCTCATCTCACGGCGAAGGGATTCTCCCAAGTCCCATGCGTGGACTTCAATGAGACATTTGCAATGGTTGGCCACTACACCATAGCTCGTGCCACACTGAGCGTCGTTGCTCAACATGATTGGGAGCTTGAGCAGATGGACATCAACAACACCTTCCTCCATAGGCATTTGAATGAGGAGATCTACATGGTCGAGCCCCCTGGGTTTTCCGATGGGACCAAGAGTGTCTGGCGACTGCGGAAGGCTCTCTATGGCCTAAAGCAGTTACCACGGTTTTGGAACCAAGAAATCACGTCCACACTTTAGAAGGGCGGCTACCAACAAAGTACCGTAGATCCTTTTCTCTTTGTTACCCCTCCGTCGGCTCACTTTGTCGCGGTTCTTGCGTATGTTGATGACTTGCTCATTGCATCACCAAGTCAGGAGGCTGTGAAGGCGGTTAAGTCACTCCTTCAGTCAACTTATAAGATGAAGGACTTGGGGCCAGCTCGTGTCATTCTGGGCATGGAGCTAGACTGCGATTTCTCCCGCCGCGTGCTCCACATTCACCAGGCTGCCTACGTTTGCAGCCTGGGGGAGCGTTTTGGCTCCCTCCTCGAGATAGTACCCACAGCTTCCACGCAAATGACCCCAGCAAGACAGTGGTTGCTGAAGTCACTTGATGTGTCAAAGCTTGGGGAGGCGGTCAATGTCACGGACTATCTGCGCATGATTGGCTCTCTCATGTACCTGGCTACGACAACCAGGACAGACCTTGCCTTTGCCGTGAACTTCCTGGCACAGTTCTCCCAATGTCAGAGAGCACGACACTTGGAGTTTGTAATACGTGTCATCAGATATGATCTCTCCACAGCCCGTACTGGCCTGTGCTATCGGGCACAACCATCCGTTGTGGTCGATGGCTACACAGACAGTGACTAGGCACATAACATTGATGCTTGCAACCGCACTAGTTACATCTTCCTGGTGGGGGGGACCGCTGTATCACTGAAGAGCGGCAAATAGGGCTATGTTGATCATAGCTCGAGCGAAGCTGAGTATGTTGCACTTGGTGTTGGCACGTGTATGAGCATTTGGTTGTGTCGTCTCTTGCAACAGTTACGTGTCCCTGTCCGTTGCATCACTCTTTGCTGTGACAATCAAAGCACCAAGGCTATTGCTTAGCACAATGGCATGCACCACACTCATACAAAGCACATCAATGTTGAGCATCATTTTGTTCATGAGAGAGTGGCTGCAGGTGATGTGAAGATCGTCTAGGTGGACACTAGACAGTAGAGAGCTGACTTCTTCATGAAGGCGCTCAGCATTAATGTCTTCAAGGTTGTATTTCATGCCATTGGCTTGTTGCTGTTGTGATGTGCCTGGTTGAGTCCCCATGTTTGTGCTTACGTGCATTTCTTCGTGTTAGTCACAACTCGTGACGCTCATGTGTATGTGTGATGTGCGTCAACTGTGGGTCATGGGGGAATGTTGGTTTGTGTGTCAAAGACACGTGGTGACTTCTGGCCTCGTCGCACACCCCACACGTCACTGATGCAGGTGAATGAGGGAGGATAGGCGTTACCATCAGCTTGTTCCCCGCCACCAAGATATGGCTATGGGCCATGGGGACCTCACTACCATAGCTGACCATATTTCTTTGTTGTGCGCATGGTTGGCGCCACACCCGGGTTGTCACTCGTGGTGAATTGCCTTAAAATTTTGTTGTTCAGGTAAGCTTGACAAACTAAGTATCGCGGTGGAGGGGGGGGGGGGTTCGATCCACAGGTTTGCGCTTTGCGCAACAACCTAGAGCGAGCTCGCTGCTTGCTCGCTCGCCCCCGCTCGGTGCTCCCCCTCTACCCCTTATACCTCTGTGCATTCTTACTTCCACCCGTTGCGACTGAAAAACCTAACCACGCCTTCTGCGTTCCATGGCTCATTGTGAGAGCAATCTCTCTTGACTCTTTATCTCCACACCTCGCTATTCTTCGTATCCTACACAACCAGGTCATCTCGCTGTAGGCCCATTTTGTGCTTGAATCTAGCAGTAGAGCAAGCGGCCACAACTGTTGTGATGTGAGTTGTCCTCGTCTGTTTGTGCAACTTGCTTTGACCACTTGGCCATGTCCATGCTCATGCAAATCCCTGATTTGGACCCTATTGGAGCACCATTGGGTGGTAGTCCACCCATCAGTAGCTGCCACACAGCTACCACAACGTCTCGGTTGCTTGTTTGGATCTTGTGCAGTTTTTCTGTAGCCTCTAGGATTTTCTCAATGGACTGACCTTACGCCCGATTTATATGCTTTACAGTATACATCCATTAAAAAATTCTGGAATGTGCATGTGATTGGTTGCAGCGTGTGGCTTGAGATTTTGGATCAGTAGGTTTTTACGGTGTTGTGATTCGATGCCTGTACACAGAGTTATGGCCGAACAGTGGTTTTGGGCTGGTTTGAGGACAATCGGACACTGACACGTGCATCATTTGCCGTGTGCCTTGGAAGGTGTTTATGGTGTGTCCTTGTCAATTTTCATCTCTCTCTACATGCTAAGCAGTTGAAGCTTATTGGACTAAGCGTGCCTATAGGACGCTTCTTGGAACCTTCTTACGATATCAGAGCGATGAGACTCCTCTCACTCAGTTGCAAAACAGAGAACATCGGCGGGGACAGTGCGAGTGACAGTTGCAGCCGAGTTCCTAAGACCCACTGTAGCCAACAGTGCAACAAGAGATGTCGCGATGACCGCAACATTAGCGGCATCGCTACGCAACCACCTCAAGTTGTGTCAGTAGTGGCATTGTGAGGTGATTTCACCACCACACGAGCAGCAGCATCCCCGTGGCACATCAACAACATCGTGGTTGCAACAATGTGCGACGGCTATATGAGCTAGCACCACAACTGGCTAGCAGCAGCACCTAGCTGTCGCGACGAGCTGTAGCAGTAGCACCAGGTGGAAACACCAACCTGTGGTAGTAGTAGTCCACAACAAAAGCGAGTTGCGGTAGCAGCAATAGGCAACAATAGTAAAGCACGGTGGCAAAATTAGCAGCCACCAGCAACAATGACAGCACCGTGTAGTAGTAGTAGTGGAATAATGTAGCACCACAACAATAGTAGTAGCAGTAGCAGTAGTAGTGATGATAGTATGAAAACAACAACAGTAGAAGCAACAATGTAGCAATAGTAGTAGCCAAAACAGTGCAGCACCAGTAGCTGCTGCATAGCCGTGAACCTCACAACTGCGTGGCTACACACTGCTGCAACATGACAAGCACAAAGCAGTACCAATTGCATTGTAACTGTTACGGAGTACAGCTGTGCATTGCACTTGTTGAGGTTGGTGGTTCAGTAGCAGCAGTAGCAGCAGCCTCAATCAGCCACCGCTGTGGTTACCGTGAAAAGAGGGTGACAAGATCACCTCCTCCCATTCTGTGGTGCTGAATCATCAAGAGTAGAAAAAGGGGGTCAACCGCTGATGTCAACATCAATAGTGCAGATATCATCGACCCCATACTGACGTCAGTAGAGAGGCTGTTGATGTTAGCATTTTCTTTGTGTTTTTTTTTTTGGCCGGAACATTCTAGGGAATAGAGAAATCCCCTAAGCATCATTCTGTGTGAGAGGACACATTACATGGAACACAACATGAAAGACGATGCTAAAAAAGGTGGTGATACGGTAAAGATATGCTTTGAAACATAGAAGTTAGAGTAACAAAGTTATAAAAGGCGAGAGATACCTATTCCACATGAAGTGTGCGTTTGCGCACCACATACACCAACCTAGTGAAAAAAAAAAAACCAACCTTCGAAGAGAGACCTAGCAACTCAAGAAGATGAACCAGAATGAACCTGAGAACCGACAAGCTGCTATGCTGTCGGAATGACAATCCAAAAGAGGCAGCAGATGCAAAAAGAAGAGCCCTACATAATCAAGAGACAACCAACATAGGACCACCCTGAAAATGGCCCTAGGAGCTCGCCACCAAGAAAATCACAATGCCATTAGAGCTGAGAAATTGTGGCTGAAAATTTTGATGCAAATGTCGACCACCATGGAGTGCCTGCAGGTGAGTGGCGTCAAGTCAGTAGGTCACTGGGATTGACAAAGCAGCAACACCCCCAATGGCCCATAGGCCACACACAAGACAACCACTGACGGCATACCAATAGGCGATGAGGAGCCACAGCAGACAGCACAAGAACCACAGAAGTGGCAGGTACACGTCAATCGGGATTACCTTGGTGGCACTGAAGACCAACAACATGCACTGCAACTTTGAACTTGCCACCGCAAATGGGCTTTGTGAGAAAGTCTGTACACTGCTACCGCGTGTCAATGCCTATCAAGAGCATGTCACCACATGCATTTATGCACAAAGTGATGCTCGATGTTGATGTGCTTTGTGCGAAAGTAATGCATGCCATCGTGCTGAGAAATGCGGAATATGCTCTTAGTGTTGGAGCGAAGCGTGATGCAATGTATGGGCTAGGACATAGGACAACGTAACCAAATTCTCTCACAGACACTGACCTCAAAGGTGATCTTTTTGGCCTTAGTCCAGTTGCACGCAACACAACCTTTCTTGCCGCTCTTCCAAGAGACAGCTCTACGGTAAATGAGAAAGTTGTATCCTGATCGACTACGCGTGTCACGATCTTGAGCCCAATCACTGTCGGTGAACCCGTCGACCACGATGAAAGGCTGTGCCCAAAAACACAAGCCTAGACGTGGAGTGGACACGACGCCGTGCCCGTGTCCACTCCACGCGCACAACTCCACGTGCACAACCACGTGACACACAAAGCTGTCTCAAGATGGAGGCGATGTGGACACTATGAGAACTAAGACAAGAATTTGATCACAAGTGCAACGTCAGCACGTGTGGTAGTACCAAGGAACATCAGGAACCCGATGACCTGGAGGTATACCGAGATGTCAACCAGCTGCCCCAGCCGTGCAAGGCCGGCTATCTTTAGAAGTTGCTACCCTGCGGGAGTTATGGGCGTGGAGGCATGGGGAACAGTAGCCAACATGTCGTCAAACATTCCCCTAAGGTTCAGAGAAACCCGGTCTGGTGCATGAACAACATGTGGCGAAGACGGCCATGCTCAATCTCTATATCCAAGAAGATGCGGACATAACTGATATCCTTCAACTTTTAAGTAGGCTGGCAGAGAGCCTTCATACCCTAGACAGCTTGAGATCCTGGGAGGGCAATCAGAAGATCTTTGACATACACTAAGATGGCAACAAAAGGTGCAGTCAGTACGGTCACAAAGAGAGTGGGGTCGACAAAACTACGACGATTTCCACTGCGCTCAAGGGTGGTAGAGATCTCAAGGTTCCAGTAGCGGAGAGACTACTTTATCCCATACAAGGCCTTGCAGAGGCACCATTGATGATTAGTTCCGACATCAAAGCATGGTGGTTGAGCCAGGTAGATCTCCTTGTTGAGATGACCATCCAAAAAGGCATTATTGACGTCCATCTGATGCAACTCCCAGCCATACTGAGCCACCTGACTTAGGAGCACCTTGGCAATGGTGTACTTTGCCACAGGAGCAAAAGCATCAAAGTTAACCCAAGGCATCCGGGAGAAGCCCTTAGCAATGAGGCGAGCCTTGTAGTAATCAACAACATCATTTGGATTTCTCTTACGTCGTTATGCCCAGCGAGTGGTTATGGCATTGCGACTAGATCGGAGGTCAACCAGCTGGTAAACACCATGCTGTACCATATCATAAAGCTTCGTGCGCATTGTGTGCTCCCATAGAGCCACATAAAGAGTGGAGGGAACCTGGCGGACTGTGTCCGGATCAGGCAGGAGCACTGTGCTACCACACGTACTGAGTGTAGTGGCGCAAGAGGTGGGTCACACAACGGGAGGAGACTCAGCGGCGGTGACAACACAAAAGAATTCATCCATGATCAGGTTGTAGACCGACTGCTGAGTTGGGCTGGACAACAGACGTGGCCAGGCCAAGCGTGTCCAAACCGGTGGTAGGAGCTAGCAAAGTGGTGGCAGGAACCAAGACCGGGACAGAAGGGTGAGTGGACATGGAATGTCCAGTAGAGGTCACAGGGTGAGAAGAAGACTGCAAGGATGAGGGCGACCACACGGAGCCCAACTCTAGGGTGCAGGGATAGAAGAGGGCAGAGGAGCCACTGGTTCTACTGNNNCCGACTGCTGAGTTGGGCTGGACAACAGACGTGGCCAGGCCAAGCGTGTCCAAACCGGTGGTAGGAGCTAGCAAAGTGGTGGCAGGAACCAAGACCGGGACAGAAGGGTGAGTGGACATGGAATGTCCAGTAGAGGTCACAGGGTGAGAAGAAGACTGCAAGGATGAGGGCGACCACACGGAGCCCAACTCTAGGGTGCAGGGATAGAAGAGGGCAGAGGAGCCACTGGTTCTACTGTGAATGGTACCAACAGGGATGAGGTTGAAGTGGAGAGGTGCCAGATAATGCAGGTAAAGTTGTGCAAGATGATGTACGTGTAGACGTAGAGGACACACCAAAATCCAATGCAGGCAGAGACACGGGCTATGATGTATCCACACTGGACAATGATGGACACAACGAAGCAATCGGGGATGCACATGAAATTCCGGACAATGGCGTAGGTGATCATATAGGCAGGGATGTAGATGCTGGAACATGTATGGACACAGTTACCGACATAGGTGTGGACATATGTGTCAAGATTGTGGCAGATGCTGAGGGGATGGCAACAACGGGAAAGGGACCGACTGAAGCGTAGGAGAGGAAAATAATGGAGACATAGTTGAGGAAGGTAAGGTTCCAGAGGGCCAACCTACCCAGGAAGTACTCTCATCGCTAGAGACAGGGGCAAGAGACATGATGTGGTGGATGATATCTTGACTGAATGTGTTCCAAAAAAAAAAGGGCCTCTTACAACTCAACGACACACAAGAGTTAGAATCCCATGAACGCCAGGCCTTAGACTATGATGAGACGCTGAGGAACAGACACACGCTAGTATGTGAAGAGAGCTTTCTTCCACGTTCTTGAGGGAGCCAGCCGCTTGCAACGCTGCTCCAGGCTTGCGTCACGTGCAAGTCAGCACGCCGGCAATGCCAATGCTCGTAAAGGGGGACATGGTGTGGAAGCGGTTCCTGGAGAACCCAGTTCCATACCTAAGTTATGTAATGCATGGCCTTGTTAGCAAATGCCTCAGACACCCTAGACTTGACCAACATCGTGCGAACCCCATCAGCCTGAGCGCGGCTCCAGCGTTTAGAGACGTTGTTTTTCTAAGGGGAGTAAGGTGCCAAGGACTCAAACCACATCCCAATCAACGTAAGTAAATGCAGGTTAGGATGAATGAACACGCCACCATGATTGGACCAGAAAGTCTACAGCTGACGCTGACAGGTCTGCTATGCATGCACAAGCCAGGACTCGATCATGGGACCGACATCACTCTTGAGAAAGAGTGAAAAGGTCCATGGAAGCGAGAGTAGTCGTCAGTGAGACAAAGAAAATCACAACATTCATCGAGGAACTTGACCCGAAAGAGACTCATGACATCAGTATGGACAAGCTCGAGAGGGGCATGAGTGTGCGACGTGGAGACACGAAAGGGCAAGTGATGAATTTTACCTTGGACGTAGTAAAGGCAATGAGCAGGGAGCATGGAACGTGGAAGCATCCAAGCTGACAGTGGGCTGATGATGTAGTAAGCTGTGAATAGCAGTAGTGTCCACATGGCAAAGATGACGATGAAGCGTGTGTACTCAGGAGTGAGAGTGGGTGCAACATGCACATGAGCGGTAGTAGCAACAGACTGAGGTGGCGCAAATGTGAGGGCGTGGTACAACTTGTCGAAATGGACGAGTCGTGCTTTGTGGGCAGTAGTACCGGTGCCACGGGAGACGACTAAGTCCATGCCCTGATCTTCTATGGTAAAGACAAAAAAACAGACTAATCTCAAGTCCGGGGACAAATAGGAAACTGTGGAGTGATCATACATCCACAGAATTCTTGATGACTATTGCCATATCAACACTTCACACATTACCCATGCCATATCCAAATTCGGGACTTTTTTGCTCTTTATAAACGCTATATCCAGCGGGCATGCAAAAAAAAAAGCTATATCCAAATGAACCCGCTATGTTGAGGCCGCATGCCATCCGGCGAGAGATGCTGACATTGTCAAACATGAAAGATAGATTAAAAAAGCCCCGCTATGAAGGGGTTTGTGCCTATTTTTAAAAAGGTTTGTAGGTGTTTTGAGTGGGGGAGTCCAAAACACCCCATGCGTACCTGATGGGCCCCGCTACCGCGTGGCCTAGCAGGAGCCCGCGCAAAAGGCAAAACCCTAAAACCTCGAATGTACTTTGGGCTTGGGTTTGCGGGTATTAAAATGGATTTTCTTCTCAAAGATAGATTATTTGGAAAAGGCATTTTTGCTCAATTGCAATCAAGCGATTAGCCTTTTTTTGTTTTACTGGCAAACCCTCATTTGCTGATGTAGGGTTTTATGCTTGTGCAGGCAGAGCCCGCGCAAACATAAAACCCTACATCCGCAAATTAGGGCTTGCAGATGTAGGATCCTTAAAGTCAAGAATGGGGTTTGCGAGTCCAAAAAACAAAAGGCTAGTCGCTCGACGGTGATTCTCGCGACGGCGAGGGTGACACATCACCCCCCTCGCTATGCACAATCGGCGACGCAAGTCGTCGATCGAGCATAGCAAGGGGCTGATGGCCATCAAAATGGATATGACGTGGCCGTTTTTTAACTTGTTAGATCTGACGTAATCGATATTCAACTTACGGATATCTCAGGCTTATGTTGATGCTTGCGCGGATGTATCAGCTGTAACACCTAGTAGGAAATAAGGCAAGAATACCTCATCCATAGGACCAACAAGCTACATGACACCAAAACCCTGGAAAGGCATAATCCGGCTTGATCTGGTGCGCTAAAAATGGACGACACCAGAAGGACCCAATGATACAAATGATGAGCGAGATGACATCATTTGAGGAGTAACATTGGAATCAAGGATCTAGTGTTCACATGACACATGAGGGGATAAAAATACATGACACACGACAACACTGATGGAAAAGGCAGAAGTAGACAGTGCACGACCAGTGCAATGTGCCAATAGACAGGAAAACATAGCATGCTTCCAACCCAAAGCGTCATCCATACCCACATTGCCAAACAACACTTCCGGAAGGGATCCATCAAAGTCTCGATGGTGACCTCCAGACCGAACAACCCTAAACACACCGCAAGACGCAACACGAGGTTGGGGTGGTCAAGGTTGGGGTGCCGAGGGTGAAGCCGTGGATGACCGTGAAGTGGACTGCCGAGATCTTGACGTGGCCGCCGGAGGGGTCATAGGAAATGCAATGGTGGCTTATGTGTAGATCCCTAGCAGAGGTGTGTAGAACACCAATGGTGTTACACAGAAGGACGGGACTGATGGCGGCAAAGCGCATAACTAGCCAGGTGGTGATATCATGTGTGATGCCATGTTGCCGATGTAGAGAGAGGAAAGAAAACAACCGCGAAATGGATGGGAGAAATTGTGAACGGTCCCTCTCCCACAACACGTGAAATCTATGTTGGTGCATGGGTCATAAATCTGACATGTATGAGGTGTTCCGTGGTACCAGGATAGAACACATAGTATCCTGGTCTCAACCGAATGAGGCAATCGTGACCAAAAACAGAACAGAGGGTAAAAACCAAAGAAAATCCTAGGGGAGACCTATGAGGACATGAGAAGAATTCCCAACGTTTTCACGCCATCCCTACAACGACAACTGTTATTGTCGCTGCACTTATTGTTGATACCGATGCACCTATAGTTGAGGCCAATGTAGGCTCTTGGTCAACAGGGTAAATTGGCTTGCCAACAGGCTTGCCGATCGGCAAGCTTGTCCATTGACAAGCCCGTCGATTAATGGATGGTCATTTTTGGGTTCCATAGTAACCTATTACAATCGGTTCATGGCCAAAAGATGCTACATGAAAATTGTGATTGGTGGATTGGTCATTTTTCTGACATATCCACCAATCAGGGTGCAAGAATTTGTCATACTGCATGCCCCCCCTCCCCCCCTCCGTCCGCGGACGCATAACTAGGGTCGGCCCAAAAGAAAAAAATCATTTTCATCGACCTAGATGTGCGGAAAGACCCTGGATAGTACGGAATGACCAGTCCGACACCAGGACAAAAGGGTAAGGACTGTACATTGGNACATTGAGAAGAAATGCCTTTTGAGGTTCTTCTTCAATATGTTGGTGAATTGTTATACAAAACACTGTAGCATCAAGCGCATTCGTTGAATTTGCGGTTGTGTTTTTTTAGCTTTCACATCCACACAAGCTGGAATTATTCCAGCATAGCTTGAAATAACTTAGGAAGAGTACCCTGGAGTTTTTAGCTTGAAATCATAATGGATGATAGAGGCTTGCTATGATACTTTGACAGAACTATCCCAGTACCAACAAAGGAGGGAGACTTTGTGGCATGGGTCGAGGTCAATAAGAAGGCTCTTGTTGTTCTTTTTGTGTCCTCCGTATATTTGTGAGTCCTTTCACACATCAACGGTTGCAAAATGGCAGAAGCAACATACACAAAACTAGGCAAGGTGTTCCAGTCCTCCTCACTTACCACCGTCTCTTAATGTTACGAAAGTTGGAGACATCCTCCTCGTCACCCAGCTTCATGCTAGTGAGAAAGAATCTCACTAGCATGAAGCTGGGTGAAGAGGAGGATGTCTTCACATGTTTTTAGAAGTTTTGAGAAACTCCTACAAAAAGCTACTAGCATGATGTTATTGATGAAGTCTCTGGAGAGCTATGATCCATAGTACATGCAAAATGAAGCCATACATCACTGTTGTAGTGAAGAAAACATGGCTTCCTTTGCCTCACAAAGTAGTGACACCTTCTGTACCTCCTCCCCTGGCTATAGGAGAAACGACAGCACAAGAAGTAGTGGTAGGGATCCAAAGCGTCAAGAAAACTGCCACAACTGTGGCAATTCTGGACACTAAGCTCGGGAATGTAGTGTATCCAAGAAGGAGGGAGCAGATGGGAATGGAAACAAAGGGAGAAATAGTGGAAAGGGTCCCATCAACTTGATGGCTGAGTGTGCCTCCAACAAAGGGAGGGAGATACTCAGGCCAAGGGTGTATGGCCTTGGTTCAAGCACTGAGGAGCAAACCATGTACAATAAGAGAGATTTAATCTCTCTTGCTCCATGTAGCAAGAATATAAGAGTCACCAACAGCATTGTTGAGGAAGCTCAGGAGATTGGTGGCAAGCTGGTCACAGTGGGCGTCAATGGTGCATAATTTGACCTGAGGAAAGAGGTGGTAGTCTACTTTCCCTCCCTCACATCTAACCTACTCTCCTCTCTAAGATTAGTGAACATGGCATGACAGTGGTCTTCACAGAAAGGAAGAAATGATTGTCCCTACCAAGGACATCAACATCTCCTACTCTACCAAGAAATTTGTTCCACAGGTCCTTCGCATTGATGGACTATACTTCCTACAAACCAAGACAGAAAACTCAAAGGCTAAATCTTTGGCCAAGAGTGATGGTGATGAGAGAAGCAGCAATGAGTTTTATGAAAAAGGCCATGTTGGAGGAGTAGAAATAGTGGTAGTGGAAGAAGCAGCAACAGAATCGTATGAAAAAGTAGCTTGCCATAGGGGTTGTTCATTCAATCCATCACACTTGATACAAGAGCTAGTGGCACAAGTGCGTTGGACACGTGGCTCATCGCACATTGGTTCTCATGGGAAAGCAAGAGCTAGTACGTGGGATGGAGCAAGGTGATGAGGCGGAATAACCAGTAGGGAACTTGTGTGAGCAATGCCTTCAGGGCAAGGCCAAGAAGAAGCCTTTCAAATGCAATAGCATGCGTGCTCTTGCACCCCTTGAACTCATCCACTATGGAGTGTGGGATCCATTTTGCATAAAATCCAATGGAGATCGCAAATATCTACTCACCTGCATCAACGACAACAGTCACAAGGTCTGGATATTATTCATCAAAAAGAAAATCAGGGTGAAGGATAATCTACAAGCCTTTATGGCTATGGTTGAGAGGTAGAGTGGTAAGAAGGTGAAGCCATTCAAGATGGATTTTGTATGGGAGTATGGGGCTTGCAGAGAGTGGCTCAAGCAACAGGGTATTAAACACCGAAGAGACACCTCCTACTTACCTCAAAGCAATGGCGTAGCAGAGATTATGAACCTGACCTTTCTCGACATGACAAGATGCATGCTCCTCGATGCCATGATGCCTCCTTGGTTCTGGGCTAAAGTAGCCCGTACGGCAGGCTATCTTGTAAAACATACACCTGCAGAAGCTCTACAAAGGAGAGCTCAGAAGAAGCAAAAATAGCAATTGAAGATTCCGAAAGAAACACGGTTAGGCAAGAGGCTGGCTTCCTCTCATATGAAGTTGTTCGGTTGTACCGACTTTGCCAAGGTCCAGGTTGGAGAGGGCCTTGGAAATCTCGATGCAAGAACGTGAAATTGTACCTTCATTGGCTATGACACCGCTCACAGAGCTTACAAAAGGTGCGACCAAGAAGGTCATCCGCAGTAGAGTCATGGATTTCAAAAAGTTATGTCGGTAAGAGAGAGCTTCTGGAACTTGAGAAGGTTCCCAAACAAGCACAGTGGCTCACCCTACTTGAGGATGGAAGAAAAGCACCAGCACATTAGCAAGTGCATGGGCTGGTTGGTGCGACATGGAGAGGAGCTGACGAATATGTCTAAGAGGAATCAGACTCCGAGTCTGAGTTAGCTGACCCTCGTGAACAAGAGGAGGATGCCTCTCCCATCATCGACGACAAAGCAGACCTGTAGCCTCCACAACAAGAGCAACAACCAGCAGGTCCAAGGAGAAATTCATGTCTCAAAGTACTTTGGCAGCAGCACGATGCAGATGGGGGTGAATGGACAGGTTTCAGCTATTCTTTCCTGGTTTAAGTGGAGCCAATATTTGTCGCAGAGGCAATCACTTGGCCTGAAAAAGCTGAGTGAAACAAAGTAATAGACAGCGGGGTCAGCTCCATTGAGGAGAAGGAGACATGGGTGCAGGTGCACAGACCTATCGGGGCTCACATGGTGTGGTCCAAGTGGGTAGTGAAAGTCAAAAAGAAACAGGATAGTAAGATAGACAAGTACAAGGCTGGGATGGTCGAAAGGGGGTTCTCTCAATGTCCCAACATAGAGTAAAATAAGTCCTTTGCTCTTGTGGTAGAATTTACATCCATCCAATTAAAGTTTGCCATCGTTGTCGGCAAGAACATGGAAGTCCAATAGGTGGATGTCAATACAACCTTTCTATATGGCAAACTTGACAAGGAGGCACTCATGGAGGTGCAAGAGGGGGTCATGTCGCCAAGGGCAAAATGAAAGCACTTTATAGACTAAAACAAACCTCAAGACTTCGGTATCAGGAGATTCATATATTCATGGCTAAGGAGTCGCTCATGCACTATAGTAACAAACTGAGAATGTACTTGCATGAGAGCGATAAAGAGACTATGTTGGTCGATAATCCAATTTTTTGCTCTTCTTTAAAAGGGGTGCTAGATGATTTTTTGAGGCAGCCAAGAAGGAGATTCAATATGAAGAACATGGATCCTCTTGAATAGTACCTCGGAATCGCCATCATGCATGACACAACAGCAGGTACAATAATCCTGAACCAGACAAAGTACATTGACTCCATCCTGAAGCGTTACAAAATTGCGTATTGCAAGCATGCCATCACATCGATGAGCTCATATTTGAAGCCATCCACCTCAATGTCCTCATCCAATGAAGCAGAGAAAACTGATATGCTGGGCATTCCATATCAGCCCACAGTGGGAAGTCTCATGCATGCAATGGTTGCCACCCGATCAGGTATAACCCATGGGGTTGGGCAGGTGAGCCGGTTTTTGACCAATCCTAATCCACTGCAGTGGTAGGCCATGAAGCTCATCATACGCTACGCAAAGGGGAAGCGATATCTGGGACTCTAGTTTGGAGGCCTCGCTAGATCTGACTCACTTTGTCTCATGTGGTACTGGCACTGTCTGGGAAGGCAAGATAGATGACAAAACATCCACCTCGGGAATTCTATGCATTTTGTCCCTCTTTTTCACGTGGCTGGCTAAAGCCACCGCTTAGGAATGTGCTTTTGAGTTACGGGACATGACAGACATACATACAAGGATTTTTCTTGCATGATGGTCAATTTAACCTTTGCTTGATGCTCTCTTGCATATTGATGACTTGAGATCTTCTTAACATGTAATGCTCAGGTGTTAGTACTCTTCAAGGTGAAGTGTATGTCTGATTACTTTTAGGGTGCACAACACATACACATAAAGGAAGAAGGTATAAAAATCTTTGTGAGTTTTTTGGTTTCTTGGGTGCTATGCCAGAAACTGTTCACTATTTTCTAACAGGAGGCGCTCTCCGCTAAAACATAGAGTTGTAGTATTCTCCTGTGAGCTATCCATGAGTATGTTGTCAATGAGATTATCGACTACCCCTTGGGTAGAAGCATGGGCAGAAGGGTTTACAAGACAAGTGGGTCTCCTGCAAGAAGTTAAAGCCTGACGTCGCACTGGACTGCTACAAGGCCCACTTCAGGGCCGAGAAATTCTCACAAGTTGAGAGTGTGGATTTTCTTCACACATGTGCACGAGTTGGCCATAAGACCACTTCTCGTGCCGTGTTTGGGGTTGTTGATCAGCACAACTCAAAGCTCCACTAGATGGATGTGAACAACGCGTTCCAGCATGGTACTTTGGAGGAGAAGATTTTCTGTCAGATTTTCATGGTAATTAGATGGTCTAGCCACCTTTTTTTGAGGTTGGTAACAAGGTCCGATGCTTATGCAAGGCCTTGTACAGCTTGGTAAGTCACCGCGATGCTAGAATGAGGAGATCACCGGCACACAGACACATACCGACTACGTACAGAATGTATCTTATCCATCCATATTTCTTAGAAAGACAGCTCAGAGCTTCATTGCCATGCACTTTCCTAGCCTTGCTGCTGCTGACGTGGCGACACTGTCCAGTCAGCTGACGCACTAGCAAACAGGCAGGTGCAAGAAACAGCAAGGATCAGACTAGGGAGACGCGCAAAGTCTCATAAGCTTCAATAGCTTAGTAAATGCAGAGAGAAATGACAACTGACAGGTCCAGGGCATAAATACCTGCCGCGGCGCACGGCGGGTGTCGCACGCGGCAGTCCAAGAGCTGTCCTAAAACCGGCCCAAAACCACTGTTTTGGCCGTAACTCTGCGCACACATGTCAGAATCCTACGCCGTCTGAACCTAGACGTGCAAAATCAAAAGACGCACGCAACGACTGGTCACATGCATGCATCCATCGACGGACAGCGAGTATATAATGCAAAAACATGCAAATGGGCCTCATGCCCAGTCCGCCGAAAGGCGCCTGCAAGACGTGGAAGTCACAGCAAGAAGTCCCGGTGACATCTGGGGCTCTGGAACAGTGGTCGGTCAGCTCCGGACGGGTAGTCCGCCGCCTGTCATCGCGCCGGTGTCACCAGGGCCGCCTGCCTCAGGGATCTGCACGAGTATGGACACGGCCGAGTGGTCACAGTAAACTGTACAGGAACGGCACAAAGCACAACAGCGTCTGCACAGAGCTAAGCCAAACCAGTGAATTAGGGGGCTATTCTGACAATTTGGCATTGCCATGTGCTCTACTCGCTATGCGTTGAGGCAGGTTTGTATGCTGTGTGCTTGTCTATTGTAGACTGTCTTTGCTCACTTATGAATTGAAGGGAATGGGCCTTTCTATGTCTGCCTAGTTCGCCCTTTGTTATTTATTGCAAGGCTATCTCTTGCACTTACTTCAGCGTAGCGCAACACAAGAACAACAGAATTAGGATGTTTCCTCTCACTTTCTTCCCTTCAGGTTTAGCGATGTAACAGAAGTACCTCCTCGCAGCACAGAAGATCAATTCGTTACACTCTCTTCCAAGAGTTTTGAAATACGTGTTCTAGACGTAAACAGCTAAGTGTGAGTCCTTTTGCCTCTTTCAACGGAAGTCACTTACATTTGCCATGGACAGGCACAGCCAATTGCATCTTACATGATGAACTCTGCAAGCATCACTTTGCTCTCTTCGAACCATATTTTAGTTGCCGACAAGCAGAAGGAAGCGTTCACATGCACTTGTCGCTCAGAACCTGACATTTTTCCCTTGCCACCTTTCTGAACCCCCCTCTACATGATCATTCCTTCCTCGGCCTCCCCTTCCAGAGTTTCTCGAGTCTCCTCGACCCCTTCCTCCTGTTCTCCCGACCTGCTTGCCACCGTAGTTACCACCTCCTCCCCCTCCTCCTCCAAACTTGAGAGGCACCACGGGCGAGGGATAGGCAAGTGAGTAGAGAGCTTTCTCGGAAGGAGAGAGCTGGTAGGGGAAGTGACGCTTCCCCTCTGGAAGCTTTTTGAGTTCCGGCAGCCAATGCGCGACGTACTCGCCCTTCGGATCATATGTCTGTGCCTGTGGGCAAGCAAAACGCGGGGCAAGAGGTTGCATAATGAGAAATGAGAGTGAAGTCGTCTCGTCACAGAGGCGGGAAAGAGGGAGAAACGGGGCAGAGGAAGGCAGGAAAGGGCAGGAAAGGAAGTTTTGCACCTGGTCTTGTCCTCAGTTTTGAAATTTCTCACCTGCTTTGGAATGCTGAAGTATCTGTCTTCTCTGGGATCAGTGCCGACGCCAGCGCCGTACGTCCAGTTGCCGTAGTTGGACGCCGTGTCGTAGTCCAGCAGTAACGACTCGAACCACTCCGCTCCCATCCGCCAGTCGAGACCCAAATCGCGTGTCAAAAAGGAACACACAATCTGAATGACATGTGTGGGGCGTCAGGACAAAAACAGGCCATGGAAATAAGAAGAGAGTAGGAAAAGAATGCGCCACCTGAAGGACAGAGCAGGACAGAAGGGGCGACTGCAGTGGGGACACCCAGGAGGTGGGGACACCCAGGAGGTGG